>PVIU01006613.1:0-99821 GCA_004026605.1 Ondatra zibethicus
AAACAAACAGACCCACTCACATTCCTGTACTTTCCTTTCCAGGGCTGAGAACTGGGGTTTTCTGAAAGACTACGACCCTTTGGTAAGGCAGCGCCCCCTCCAGAAAGATGCTTACCGTGTCAATGTTCATTCTTCCTCCATATCCCCACGGGGCCTGTGACCTGAGATGTCTCCTCTCCTCAGGGAAATAGGAAGGAGCCCGAGAAGCCCCCTGAGGACGTGCCCTTCTTCTCAGACACACTCCCCAGCTCCACGAGCCGGGAGGTGGGCAGTAGGGTGGACACGGCCCTGGGGAGAGCCCTCACCCACATGGACTTCTTCTTCACGGAAGGCACACGGAAGAAGAAGCTGGAAGATGAGCTGCAGCCGGTGTAGGGATCTCAGGACGGACCCTAGCAGGTAGGTGTGGAATGGACTAAGTCCAGGAGGCCCTCAGAGTGTGGGTGCTCTTAGGTCAGTCTCATATGGGGCAGGAGGAGGATTCCAGAAACACCCCTAGGACCACAGAACCTCACTCAGCCCTTCCTGCTCAGGATCCCCGAGTTAAAGTGGGAACCCAGTGTTAAAGGTGGGAGTGTGTTTAATGGGTTCAGTCTGACTTTATAACCATGAGGTTGCTCACAGTTTCTGCCTCTGTCTGTCTGTGGGTGCTGGGGCACCTCAACCTGACTTCATGCATTGGGAGGAGGCAGGGCGAGCTGGCAGCACACAGCCTTGGGATCTGACCTGAAGGCTGCTGTTGGCACCGCGAATTTGTGGGTGGAGGCCGCTTGTTCATTGCTGGCTGCCCAGACCATGAAATAATCACAAAGAAACTATATTAATTAAATCACTGCTTGGCCAATCACTTAAGCATATTTCTGGCTAACTCTATCCTAAACTAACCCATCTCCATTAATCTGTGCATGACCATGACCTCGTGGCCTACCGGCAAAGTTCTAGCATGTCTGTCTCCGGTGGAGGCTACATGGCTTCTCCCTGACTCTGCCTTCTTTCCTCCTCTATCTGCTTGGAATTCCTGCCTTGCTCTATTCTGCTAAGCCACTGGCCAGATATATTCATTAACCAATAAAAGCAACACAGAAGGACCTCCCACACCAGGCTGTAGACTTCTTTCTGGGAGTCTAAGGCCAAAGCCAGTTGTCCTGACCAATCCAAGATCACAGGAGCAAAGATGGCTCAGCAACTAAAAGCACTTGCAGAGGACCTAGCTTCCATCCCCAGCACCTGTATCATGGCTAACAGTTATCTGTAACTCTAGCTCCAAGGAGTCCAATGCCCTCTCTGGCCTTTAGGGGCACTTGAATGCACAGACAAATATACAGACACATACACATAGACCTAAAAACAAAACAAACAAACAAAAAGCAAACAAAAGTCAAGGCTCACTTCAGCTGCAGGTGGTTTCCCTCAAGCACACTAGAGGATCTCGTAAAGACTTCTCTAATCTGTCTCCTGGGGCATGGGACCTGGAGCCCAGAAGCGGTTCCCAAGCCTACAAGCATGGCCATTTACAGATGGTGCAAAGTTTAAGCCCAAATCACCTTCTTCACAGGTATTTTTGTCACTAGCCAAGAAGTCTAGAAGCCAAGGCAAGCATCTGGGGCAGACTGGTCAATTCCCTGTGATGTCTGACTCAGGGCAGTGATACCCATCCTGGCCTCCATCTCCATAGTTAGAGGATGGGCAGGAGAGGGGAGGAGACAGATCTCAAGGATACCACAGGGCTGTTCTTCTCTAGAGCACATTGGTCAGAAGGGAACATACGGTACAGCTCACCGCCTCCTTTCCCATGCATGACCTTGGCTGGAACATCATACTGGAGAAGATCTTGTCTACATGTCTCTCAGGTGTTTGGACCAGCAGGCTCCTGGGGTACAAGCTTCTCTCTGCTCATCTCCAGAGTGCCAAGAGAGCCGGAAGGAGAGTATGCCATACCGTGTATGCATGACTCTGCAGGTCGCAGCCAGCCCCCCACACATACTCTCCACCCCACATTCTGCCACCCCGTCACATCTTCAGGCTCTTCAGGAAGGTGTCTGCTTTGACCTTCACTGTCCCACCCACGGGCTAAGGAAATGGAGATGGAGGGTTCAGCCACCAGTGCCTTCTGTCTTTGGGACCAGAACAAAGAAGACTGGATGAGCCAGGCAGCCAGCCTCCAGGCCTAGGCATGGGAAAGTAGCACCAAAGCTCCATGGCCTCACTGTAATTCCCCAGGGAGCTTTATCTAGACAGTCAACCAGGGCAGCTCAGAGCCCACAGGCTGGGCAGCACCAGGGGTCCAGAAGGGTCAAGTCAGGAGAACTAAGGCCCACAGTAGGGCAGGAAGGAGCCCCCTTCACTCTAGACCCCTGCTTCTCTGAGCATCTCTGCCTCCCTCTGCTCTGTGGTAGACGCTACCCCTACTTCCAGTGATAAAGAATGGACCGCTTGCCATGGAGACACAGAGTGGCCCTTGGGCATCTTCCTGTACTGGACATGATGAGGTAATATAAAAAGACACATGAGTTATTCTGGGGGTGCCTATCCACCAAGTTTAGAAAAATGTCAATGTCAACATGGAGGAAAAGTAGAGGGCCAACCCTGGCTACACCCCTGACTCATGTGCACACACAAACACACATACACATGATTAAAAATAATTACATTTTTTAAAAATACTGAACTCTTGAGAATTACAGAATAAAGAACAGAAATATCTTCATTTTAGGCCAAACACTCATAACTAATTTAGGTATGAATTAATAAAGGCCACAGAAACCTTAGGTTAGAGATTCATAGGAAGCCCCATCAGGAGAAGGGCGGCTGACATGATGTGTCTCCCAAAATGACACTCTGGAGCTGTCCAAGGAGCTCTCCCTCGAGACAGAGTATGTGTGACCTGAGAGCCACCAGGAAAGGACAGAAGCACATCCTTGCCACTTTGTGAAAGACAAAGGGAGCTGAGGCAGTGGCCCAGGTGAAAGGCAGTCCAGGCCAAAGAGACTCTAGAGAACCCCGCGGGAAATAAATGCCGGAGGACAGACGGATGGTGCACTACACCGGTAACATAGCCCAGAATAGGCTGGTCATGCTGCGCTGGTGTAGATCCCGGCTTCTGAAACTGAGTGGGAGTCAGGTAACTGCATGTTGGGTCTGCAAAAATATGGTCGCAGTAAGTATGCTGGACATGCAATGACCAAAAATTAATTCAAAGACAAACACGTAATATACTCCAGATGTTTCTGGCTGTGCTAGCCAGTTGTATCCTGTGACTTCACCATGGCTGTGCCTCTGAATATACAGTGTGCATGATTTGTAATTAGCAGGCTGTCACACCACACAACCTCAAGAGATGCTGCCTGGAGCAGTACACACAGGCACATGTACATGCCTTGGCACCCCCCAAGCCCCCACACACATGCACACACACATGTACACACAAGCATACACATACACACATGTACACATGCACACGCCACACATACACATGCACACCCATGCATACACATGTGCACATGCACACACACAATTGCTGCTCTACTTGACTCAAGTTTCATTTTTAAAAGTGTTTGGCTTGTGATTAATTTGCAACAATTTCTAAAATAGCCTTAATCATACAGTGCCATTTTGTGTTAGCTATTCATGTAAAGGGGCATTCTCAGTATTGGAAGTTATAAAATCAAAATATCAAAGGGCTGGAGAGATGGCTCAGGGGCTAAGAGTACCAGTTGCTCTTCCAGAGGACCAGGGTTTGGTTTTTGGCACTCACATAGCAGCTCATGATTGTAACTCCAGTTCCAGGGGATCCAAGGTTCTCTTCTGGCCTCCGTGGGCATCAGGCATGTATGTGGCACACAGACATATATGCAGGCAAAACATTCACACATATAAAATAGAAATTTTAAAAAATTTAAAAATTAAATAAAATAAAAATATCAGTCAACTCTGAAAAAATTTTGAAAATGTTCTATTTTCTGTCCTATCAAATATTGAACAAAATTCAATTCTGTATGTAAAAATAAACACAACCACCTCAGTATGCAAATTAACTTTCATCTTTAATAAATTATAAAACTGTGTAAACTAAAGAATTATTTTGAAAAAAAATTTTTGATTTGTTATCAGCTGGTGTTTGACTTATAGTTTTTTTTTTAAGTTCAAGGACTTTTTTGTTAGAGAAAAGCAAGGGCAGGCTAACTGTAAATCTTGGGAAAAAGGAACCATGTCCTTTATTTAGTAAGTAGCCACCTGGCAGCCAGTGTGATGCAAGAAGTAGGGGAGGGGAGTGTCAGGGAAAGGGAGGGAAGCCAAGTGTCTGGGAAAGCATGCTTCAGAAAGAGACAGAAAAAGAAAAGACAAAAGGAAAGTTATCCAGGCTGGCTCTGAAAGCTGCTGCCATCATCCAGGGTCACGGGGACCTGTTTCCGGTGAGGGGGCTGTGAGTGGGAGGAGCTTAAGAAGCTCTGAGTAGAACACCTTAGTTTCCGGGGTCCGTGCCGACCCACTAAGTCACCAGATGTCTACAGCACACTGGCCAGTAGCTTATGTGTAGTGATAAATATAGGCAGGCAAGCCACGTGCAGAGCCTAGGTGACATCCCTACAGGTTTAGGCAGTTGTTTACCTGTATGGGATTTGGAGTCCTTTTGTCTTAGCATTTACCCTCAAAATGGAACAAACTGCTACATTGTAAAATGGAGTTACTCAGGGCAAGGCTGAACTAGGAGGCTGTTTGCTTTACACAAATAAGTAATTTACACAGTTAAGTAACTCGGAGCAGAGCTGACTGTATCATATCTCCATTCTGGACTACTTTTCTTAGGTACAGAATTGCCGACTAAAGAGTGACATAGCCAAAGTGTGGAAACACACACACACACACACACACACACACACACACACACACACACACACACACACACACACACCCTTCAAAGATCTCTCTCGTGGGAGGGAAGCGATAGAGCCTTTTGACTTCTTCCATGGGAAGGGTGAGGGCTTTGGTGAGGACTGGAGGCAAGGTGCAAAGTGTGTGCTGGTGCATGGTTTACAGTCCAGAATTACCGCAGACTAGCTGTGTGTCTGTGCGTGCGTGCGTGCGTGCGTGTGTGTGTGTGTGTGTGTGTTCAGTCTCATAACCTAGTGATCTCCAGAGGAGGGAAAATGACCCCCTCTTCCAATCTTGTACCTAAAGTGCCGTGCCCAGTTGTGTTATTTCTCTGGGGGAGATATATGGCGGCACCAATTCACCCCAGGCAGGGCTCCAACAGATTATAGAGTCCGCCCAGTGAGTTTACTGGGATTGTTTATTGGGTGATGATTCAAGAAAATTGCATCACTCGCTGGAGTCAGGTTGTCCCTGCTCCCCGCATGCAACTTAGTTTCTCTACTATTTACAGTTTGTAACCCCCCTCCCATCCCCACCTCCCAGTGGTGATCACAGCAGCCTGAGCCCTCCTTCCAGAGAGAAGGGATCCAATCTGGAGGAAACAGCAACGCACCACGACAATCCCTTTTCTTTTGGTTTTTCGAGACAGGGTTTCTCTGTGTTGCTTTGGAGCCAGTCCTGGAACTAGCTCTTGTTGATCAGGCTGGCCTCGAACTCACAGAAATCCGTCTGCCTATGCCTCCTGTGTGCTGGGATTAAAGGTGTACGCCACCACCGCCCGGCAACCCCTTTTCAATAATAGTTACCTATTAACTCACCTATTAACTCTTTTTAAAAAGATTTACTTTATGTATATAGTGTTCTGTAGCACGTATGCTTGCACGCCAGAGGAGGGCGCCAGATCTCATTATAGATGGTTATGAGTTATCACGTGGTCGCTGGGAATTGAACTCAAGACCGCTGGAGGAATAGCCGGTGCTTTCAACCACTGAACCATCATCTCTCCAGCCCCCACCTATTAGCACTTTTGAGGCATGTGTGTTTGTATTCTCAGCGGTGGGGATGTTGAAAGAAAGAGGATCCCTGGGGTCCCTTGGCCAGTTAGCCTCGCCTGTTTAGTGAGTTCCAAGCCAGTGAAGGTGGACCGTACTCCAGGAATGACACCTGAGGGTGTCCATTTGGCTTGCGCAAGCGCAGGTTCAAGCGCGTACTCACGCGCACACAAAAACAACAAAACCCTAATAATAAAAATAAAAAGAGGAGGGAAGGAAGGAAAGAGCGGGCTCTCACATGGTACGATGGAACAAGTTAGAAATCCCAGCATTTGCCAAAAGACGGAGGGGAAAAAAAAAACAAGTTCAAAAACCAGTCTGGGTCACGTGACCCTGCCTCAACCCACCCACTATATAGGTTCTGGACCGGAAAGCGAGCGGAAACCGGAGGGTCCGAGTTGAAAACTGGCTTTGGCTCACGTTGAGTTCAAGGCCAGTCAGCGCTCTAGCAGACCTTGTTTCAACAAAAACAAAACAGGAAAAGCAGCCTCCGGGTTTAGGGAGCAAGTTTGTTAAGGAGATTAGCCTCCCCTGTGGACTTCTTATACCAACAGAAGGCTAGCTCCGAGTGGCTGGGTTTCGGGGGGCCTCGGCGTCCTCCGGCTTCTTCAGGCCAAGTCTGGGAGAATGCTGACGAGGTTGGACCAAAAAAAAAAAAGTTTAATTTCTGAAAGGTTAAAAGTACAAAGATTAATTTACAGAGAGTGGAAAAACACTCGGAATGGCCTGAACGGTAGGCCCTGTGCCCACCCAACCCCTGGGGAGGCTGGTCTGTCCCAGCATTTCCATTCCGCTAGAAAGGGCACCCGTGGGTGGAACCCGGAAAGTGAATCAGCAGCAGGCAGAACCCGGCAGGGCAGGACAGAGCAAAGCAACCACCCCGGGGCTGGGAGTACCCGAAGCAGAGCGGACACGAGGCCGGGTGCACCCAGAGTGGAGCAGACACCGGGTGGGGAGCATCCTGAGCCGAGCAAGCTCGGGGCGTTGTGCACCTGGAGTGGAACAAACACGGGGCAGGACGCACCCAGAGTGGAGCAGACTCAGGGCTGGGTGCATCGGGGTCGGAGCAGATTCGGGGCGGTGTGTGCACAGAGCTTAGCAAACACAGGGCGGGGAGGAGTAGGGGGAGGGGCCCACCCAGAGTAGAGCCGATTTGGGCGGGGAGCATCCAGAGTCCAGCCGACACCGGGCGGGGCGCACTCGGAGCGCAGCAGCTCGGGGCGTGGTTGGGGCGTCGCCCGTCCGGCGGGAAGGCGGAAGGACTCTGGACCCTGAGCTCCTGGTTCTCACCCACGAGATTCCGCAGCCCCCCGACCCCGAACTCCCGGGATTGCAGCATGGAGGCCGCGCTGCTGTGGTTCTGCAACTGGAGCACGCTGGGCGTTTGCGCCGCACTCAAGCTGCCGCAGATCTACGCGCAGCTGGCGGCGCGCAGTGCGCGGGGCATCAGCCTCCCCAGTTTACTTTTGGAGTTGGCGGGGTAAGGCCCCGGGAGGCCTGCGAATCCGGGAGACCGAGGGTTAACTCGGGGGGCGCGGAGCTGGGAGGAGCTTTCCCGGGCGCTCCCACACACCTCCCTTGCTTGCTTCTCCCCAAATCCCGGAAGGTACGAAATGCCTGTGCACGCCCATCTTAGAGATTCAGCTAAGTCACCCCTACCCCCACCCCATCCTTAGCTACGGCCTTCCAGCCGCGGGCGAAGCCATTTGCACCTGCAGTCCCTTAACGTCCCTAACCTCACCTGGCACCACCCACATTTTTTTTTCCAGCCTAGAGTCCCTTGCCTGTAAACCAGTGGTTGGGCTGAGATCTGAGTTTCAAGATTTGATGATTCCATGTGGGAATGAAGAGGGGGAACTTGGGTCGTCGTTTGGAAATTGGGCTGGGGTCCAACACGCAGGTTTGGGCAGTGGCTGCTGCAGGAGCCAAGTTATCGGTGACTTTGACTAAGTAGTTAAGAGTAAGAGGTAAAGTTGTGAAACTTTGGTTGGGAAAAACAAATTAAATGGGAAACACGTCCCTGAGTCGCGCGATCTTGCACCAGGCAGCGCCCTCTCGGTTTGTCACCAGCCCCTCCCCGCTGTCATCCACCCGGAGGACAGCGCCCATCTGATAGGGTGGGCTTCAAGATGCACCTTTTCAGAGAGTGGGAGGGAGGGTCCCTCCCTGGTCCGTTGGCTGCATAGAACAAGAGTATGTGCATTTGAGAGAGAGAGAGAGAGAGAGAGAGAGAGAGAGAGAGAGAGAGAGAGAGAGAATGGCGGTGACGGGTAAGGCGACTGAAGGATGCAGAAGTGACAGCCTGGCTGGGGCAGAGGATGCAGGTGTTTGAGTTAGGAGAGTTATTTGGCCTCTGGCATGCTAAGTTCCTCACGAGCATGAAGCTCAGGCTTCAGGGTGCAGACTGAATAGAAAGCTCTCGGATGCCTACAGAACGCCAACCATTTGCTGCCTGGCTTTAAACACTCAAATCCAATCAGAAATCGTCTCCAACAGCTGACCCCAGCAGCTCTGGGCCTGGAAATGTTCCCTGGGACCCAGATGGTCTTGTAGTCTATAAAGTAGGCTCTTTCTGGAAATCTCAACAGCCTCTCTCCCTTCAGGGCAGTGGGCGGGCAGCTACGGCTGGTTTCTGTAGTGTTAGGTGTAGTTAGGTTAAGACCAGCCTTCTAAGGCGTGGGTATGCGGCACCACTGAAACCCAATAGTTATTTATCCCTACTTCAGCCAGCAGTTTACTGCAATAGTTCCCAGTTCGTGTGGTCTTTCCGGAGGTCCTCCTGGAGCCCTACATTCATTCCTTTCTTAATCCTCACCGCAGCTTGAGTTGAAGAGTTGTTTTAATCCTGAGCTAGGAACAATAGGCATAGGAGGGCAACCGCCTGGGCTTTGCTTGGTTGCCTGCTTGACCCTCACCAATCAGACAGGCTCTGAGGCATCCACCACCATCATACAGCCTACATCCTCCAGGGACTGGACTCCTCCTGCTTTGGGGGCATGGACCCTCTTTGGATTTCGATCTGAGAGCTCCAACTCTAAGATTCTGATTTGAGGGAATTGGTTCTTGGCCAGAGCCTAGCTATTTTAATGACAGCAGAGACTTCACGTCTGGTTGATGATTGCTTTACACAGAAACCTTAAAGACCGAAAAGCATTCATGCATCATCCCCAGGGTACAGGTGTTTGGGTCCCCCTAAAAGCACAGAAGCCAGAGCTAGGGCTCTCACCTCAGGGAGAAAGCCTGAGTTGACATCTTAACCTTGAGTTCTCACATGTTCTTGTCATCTTTGGGCCTTAGTTTCTCCATATGCTGTGGCAGGCAATGTAGGTGACCCCTAAAGGTGTCTCTGGCAACATTCCCGAAGGTCTATCCTCAGGGCAGTCACAAGTATGGTGAAGATCACATGTTCTAGTGTTGGGTAAATGTGCCTGGGATCTGGCGGGGTCGCAGGGTGGGCTGTGAATATCTACGTGTCCTGCCTCCAGGTTCCTGGTCTTCTTTCGCTACCAATGTTACTATGGGAACCCATTGCTCACCTACCTGGAATACCCCATTCTCATCGCACAAGGTAACTGACAACTCCCCATCCCACCCCCCTTCCCAGCCTGCCCTCCTGGTGCTCTGTCCATCTCAGTCTCTTCTTTCAGACATCATCCTCCTGCTCTTCGTCTTCCACTTCAATGGGAATGTGAAGCAGGCCTTGCCTTACATGGCCGTGTATCCTTCCTGCATCTGAGCTGGACATGGAGGTGGAGGGGGCTAAGGAAGGGGGCTCATGGTGGCATGCAAGAGGCTCTGAATTCTGTCCTTGGCACCAAAAAAGGGGTGGGGGAATTTGGGGTGTTATTTGCTAATATTCTGCATTGTGAAACAGGATCCTTTTTTTTTTAATTAAAAAAGACTCATAAATTGCAAGTCTTTACACAATCCTTAGGACAGTACAGTTGCTGCCAGTGGTGTCCCTGTAACACTGTTGCCCCCCTGCCTTCCAAGACCACATGGGATATAGATTCTGCCGAACACGAGAGGTTTGTAGTCACCCTGCTAAGAGCAAGAGGCTCCACCTGTGCTTTATCTCAAGCCCTCCTTCCTTCCGTGAGCATGTCCCCAGGGGATTAATAACATGACAGTGCCTGGCACCAAGTCCCATGCAGGATGTACCTGGTGCCTGTCAGTAGGCATAGACCTGGTTGGGGCAGTTTTCCGCTAATCATGCACGTATGCAAAACTGTAATTTAGAGGCTGAGACTTGTCTGGGGGGCTGTGTTGGTTTGGAGGCTTACCATGCAGAAGGGCAAGGCGTTAGACCACTCCACGCTGTGGCGTCTCCTACGCAGAGGGTAAAGTTTCATGGCAGCCTTTTTCATAAGGATTTGGTGTCACTTCTCTTAAACTTCCAACTCCTTAAAAAGGCCAAGAGTGTCCTCATCATGACCACAGTCAGCTAATCCTGCTGCCTCCATGACATGACCATGCACCCTTTTTATAGTGAGAGGCCCCAGGATTTGGGTAAGTCTTGACCACAAACTGTCTCAGATTGCTATGAGCCCCTGGCTCAGAGTCCCCTCTCCATAGAAGGAAAAGAGTATAGCTGTGCTCCATTTCTGCTCTGAGGTCAGTTTCAAGGGGTTGTGTTTGCCTTCCTCTCTCCTTGTAGGCGAGGATGGCTTGAGCTTCTGATCCTCCAGCCTCCACCTCCCGGATGCAGGGATTACAGGCATGCCCCCACTACATTCGCAAAGAGAATGTTTTAGTAAGAGTTTAGTGCAGCTAGATGCCAGCCATTCTTGTGGGTCATCTCTAGTTTAATCCCTTCACCAATTTAATGTAACCATTGTTTTCAGCCACCTTTGGGGTTCTTCTGTGTACAGATAGCATATGGGGTATAGACAGGGTAGGGGATAAAACCCAGAGGCAAAGAAGTTAGTAACTTGTTCCTGCCAGCCACTCCTGCCCTCGACTATGGCTCCCTTCAGCCCTTATGGTTTGATATTTCTGCTCTGGTTGGACTCTTGTTTCTAGTCACTGAGTTGTGAGTCCTGCACAAGTCAGATGGAAAATGGTTCTTCTCCTTGTATAACATTGCACACCCCAACTATTGTGCTTTTACAACAGAATTAGTGGGAAAGGGGTCCAGATCCAGCAAAAAGTTCACACACACACACACGTTTTGCAAAACACCTCTCCTTTGCATGGTTGAACCTTTCTTGTAAGCACTTAATTTTGATGATGCATTAGAGAAGTCTGCACAGTCAGGAAACCAGCATTGTAGCTACAGCCATATGAATATTCGGGTTACGGTTCGTGAACACAGATCTGTGCGTTTTCTTCCATAATTTGCTTCCGTTCTTTTGAACTCAGAACAGATGTTCACATGCAACCCCTTAGCATCTTTTCCAAACTGGACACCGTCCAGCAGAACAGTCCCCACCCCTCTACATCGACTTCTGTGTCACCCTCTGTGGTCTAGCTTGGCCTGCACAGAACAAGAAGGGAGGGGTGGGTGGGGCTGCCAGTGACTCCCTGCTGGGTCCCTTAGCACTTGGCCAGATTTGTGTCATCCTGGTTCATCCTCAGCCTGCAGAAATGGATCATCGACCTGGCCATGGTGAGTGGTGCCCCTGAAAAAGCAGGTACCTTCTTTTTGCCCCTGCATCGCTTAAGAGCAGTGTTTCTCACCTTCCTCATATTGTGGTGACCCCCAACCATAAAATTATTTTCACTGCTGCTCCATAACTGTCATTTTTCTACTGTTATGAACTGTAATCTAAATATCTGTGCTCTCTGGTGGTCTCAGGTGGTTCCTATGAAAAGGTCGTTAGATATCCCCAAGGGGTAGAGACCCACAGGTTGAGAACCACTGCACCCATGCTTTGCAGCTATGTTGAGGAGGATGAAAAGGCCAAATATTAAGACATTATTTTTGAAAGGTTTGGGGCTCAAGGGGAACACTAAGGTGAACTCCCCCCTTTTATTTGTGTGTGGGGGTGGGGATGCATACAGAGATTTGTAAGTCATCTCCTTCCATCTTGTGGGTTTCAGGGATTGAATTTAGGCCATCAGGACCCACAGCAGTCTTCCCCATGCACTGAGCCACCTTGCCATCCCTGACAGCATAACTTTAAGATAACCTTCCCGTTTTCCTCCCACTCTGACTCTTCCCTCAGTCCCCCTGCAAGTACTCACTGTGCACCTGCTCTCTCATAGACTGGGGGACTGGTACTTCTCATGGCCACATGCAGCTGATGCACATCTCTGCCTGTCCATCCCCTGCCTGCAATGGACTGTTTTGTGGGATAACATGTTCTCCCTTGAGTGTGTGTTGACACTACCAGGGTTCTCTTATGGCCTGCTCCCAGATTACCCCCTTGATCTCAAAGTTGGTTTTATTCTTGAAAAGCAAACATGTCACTAACCTGTCCATTTTGGGCTATACCATAAGCCACTTTTGGTGCCCCTCCCTTTTTGGCCCCTCCCCACCACACTAAGCTGGCCCTGCCACCTTCCTTTGCTTTATCCAGCACCCCAATTTCTCAAGAGCTTCCTTTTTCACAGCATTCATTGCTTGGGTCTAGGCTTCCTGCAGGTCATCTGTGCCCAGCTCCCATTGTGACTTTTGTCTGTTTAAGCCTGGCAATAGCATTGCTCCCTCCTCTACCCAGATTCACTCTGACACTCCTTGCTCCATGATTCTTTCCTGTGTAGCCCCATCTCCCACCCACAAGGACTTCTGGAGGCCAGCCAGGTGCCCACACAAGGAGAAAGCAGAGCCTGTCAAAGGCCCTGTGACTGTCACTCATTTGAAAGCCAGCAGTCAGGCCCCATGCCTCTCATCTCTGAAGTTTCACTACAGATCAGGATCTCTATAGCACTCACTTGATTCTCTTGCCTGGCTTTCAAACACACCACTTTCTGTGGCCTTTCCTAACTTTATCTCCCTGACTTCTGAATGCTGCTCACGCCATTCTGCTAGGCCTGTAGTGGTCTCCCTCTGGCCTGAGCTTAGCAGTGAGCATGATGGATTGACAGCCAATTTGCAAGGCTTTCTTGTCTGAGAGGTAACAGAGCACACAGTCCTCAGAATGAGGAACAGTTTGGAAATTGGTCTGTTTAGTGACAGGCAGGAATACACCATACCTATTCTGAGGAGAGAGTAGAAGGCAGGGTGGGTCTGCAGCCAGGCCAGTTCACGCCCTACCAGAGAGGCAGAGGAGGGTCATCCTTCACCAAATTGAAGTTTCAAACCTTGGTACATTGGAGACTGCTAGTCTTGAAAGTTTGGCTTAAAAAGCACTGTATACGGGCTGATGCAATGACTCAGTGGTTAAAGGCACTTGCTGCCCAGCCTGATGACCTGAGTTCAATTCCCAGGGCCACAGAACTAGCTTTCACAAACTGTGCTGCCTCTCCAGGCAATAAACTGTGTTTACAAAGGTTCTGTATCCTCTATCCTCTCCTGACTTTCTCACTTTCTTCCACAACAGAACTTATGCACTGTCATCAGTGCGGCCAGTAAGTTTGCCCAGCTCCAGTATCTGTGGAAGATTCAGGACTCAGAAGCCGTGAGTGCACTGTCCTGGGGCCTCTCTGCCTACACCTGTGCAAGTAAGGCCACCACTCTCCAGGGACATCAGAGTCTTCTTTTATGTACTAATACTTTTGCAATTAACTATGCAACAGAACCTGCTAAGGAAAGGTACCCCTGTGTACAAGGGGCTGTAATACAGACTGTGGCTTCAACTGTCACCCAGGGTCCTGTTCACTACAGAGAAAGGAGCTAACAAAAGAACTCTGGTTAGACAGGAAGAATTTGTCTTCTTCAAGTCTTAGTTTTCTTACTTGTGAAAAATGGGGTGGAGTTCAATGCTTAAAGAATTTCTGCCAAATGTGGTAATGTATGTCTTTAATCCCAGTGCTCAGTATTCCGAGGCAGGTGGGGCTCTGGGATTCCAAGATCTGCCAGTGATACACAGTGAGACCCTGTCTCAAACTTACATAATTTTAAAAACATTGTTTAATTTTATGCATATGGTGTTTTACACCTAAATTTATGTATGTGTACCACAGGCATGCCTGGTGCCCTCGGAGGCCAGAAAGGGGTCAGATTCTTGTGACTGGGGTTATGTGCTTCCACACGGGTGCTGGGAAGTGATCTCAGTTCCTCTGGAAAAGCAACCAGTGCTCTTAACCACTGAGCCATCTCTCCAGCCTATTTACCTACACACACACACACACACACACACACACACACACACACTTTAATTAGTGGGAGCATTTCTTCAAGTAAAATAACTGGAAGCTCAATATGCAAATGAGATGAGATTTTTTGGGGGGGGAGGGGTGAGCACAAGGAGGGATGGGAGCCCTCCCAGACAGTGCTGAGCTACTGTTAAAAATGCTTTTTAGAGAAGCTCTTACATGACTGGGCCAGGGCCAGGGTATATGGCTGTTCATTAGAGGTTTACACAATACAGCATTAACAAGGGTCCCCTATCAAAGTCATTCAAGAAGTTAACGTATATTATATAGTAAAATAGAAAGGAATGAGCTAAATAGAAATACAAAATGTGTGAGAAGTTACATATTGCTATGAATTTTCTTTTACAGCACGAATAATAACAACTTTAATGACCACCAATGATTTCACAAGTAAGCAAAAACTTCCTTTTAATTTCCTGGGTTTTGCTTTGTTTTTGTGGGTGTGTGTGGGGGGACTTTGGTCTAACATAGAACCCATCATAAGGCTTAACAGACCCACTTAGTTCAATTGGGCTTTGGATTCAGAGAACAAAAAATTAGTCTTCAACAGTGATTGTCTCTATTATGCATCCACTCCTTGCAGTCCATGGGGAGAAATATGTCCAAGGGAGTCAATGGAGTTTCTACTTCAACAAGGAAACTGGACAGGACTCCCACAATTAACTGTTGAAGTATGCCGTGAAATGGGTTTTCAGAGTAGGGCAGCTGGGTGTGGTGACTTGCATCTATAATCCTGTATACTGAGGCAGCTAAGGCAAAAGAGCCAAGCCAGCCAGGGAGACCCAGTCTCTAAAACAAGAGAGACCAGCAGGGTGGCTGGCTGAGGAACCCTTCCTACTCTGTGGGAGCAGAGAGTCATCTGCCAAGTGAGGTCTTCAGTGCTGAATAAAGGTCTGATAAGAGAACACATGTGACCAGGAGCAAAGAAGGTGCCAGGGCTGGCCACACTGAGCAGTGAGGCAGGGGGCTGGGAGGAGGGAAGTGAGGCTGGCAGGGGCCAGAGAAGTCAGAACTGTAGACATACCTGTGAGTAGTAAGACACCAACTGTGTTTTAAAGCAGGGGCTCACATAGCGCCATTTGCTACATGCTCATACAGGAAGGTAGACAGGGGTGTGTGTGTGTATGCATACACCAAGAAGCTGAGAGAAGAAAATACTTTGGTTAACTGAACGAGAGTTGGTCCCTTACACTCTTTTCAACTTCCAACACAGCATCTTTGAAAAGTGGAGAAACAGAAACCTATCCAATGACTATTAGAAAATGTCCTCAGCTGGGTGGTGGTGGCGCATGCCTTTAATCCCAGTACTCAGGAGGCAGAGACAGGCCGATCTCTGTGAGTTCGAGGCCAGCTTGGTCTACAGTGCTAATTCCAGGAAAGGCTCCAAAGCTACAGAGAAACCCTGTTTCGAAAAGCCAAAAAAAAAAAAAGTCCTCAACACTAGGCTTTGGAAGAGTGAAGTCCCTTTTGGGAGGTTTATCAGCTCTGAGTTTAAAAAAGGAGACGAACCTAACTCTCCTCCATGGGACTTGAGTTCACAGGAGGGAGAAGAATGTAATTAAAAAGCATAGAACCCACATATAAAAAGTTTGATTTAAAAGACCAAGAATGCTCCCACTGCAGTCTGTACTTGTCACCACTGTTGAGTGACTAGCTTTTAAAAACAGCATGGCCAGCTGGGCCCGTGGTAGCACACACCTGTAACCCCAGCACTCAGGCAGAGGCAAGCTGATCTCTGTTTGAGGCTAGCCTGATTAGGTAAAAAGTTCCAGGACAGCCAAGGGCTACATAAAGAGACCCTGTCCAAAATAAAAAGTGTGGCTAGTACACTGTTTGTGTTTTACCGTTACAAAGACATCTCAAAAGTCGGGTGGGGCTGCAGTCCATTTCATAAAGTGGCTTCCCATGCATGTGGGGAGCCCTGGCTTCAATCCTTAACACAGAAATCAGGAGTTTAAAGTCACAGTCAGCTACAGTCAGAGAGACCCTGTCATAAAACAAACACAACCTTCATGTCTTAAAGGGCATGTCAGGCCCCTGTTCTGTCGGTCACACTTTTTCATGGTCACTTCATTATATAACATGGACCGACCCAAGACTGTCTTCTCAGGAATACTTTCGTGTGATGTGGAGTCTTGGCTGTGCCACCCAGGTTGGCTTTTCCCTTGAGCCTCTAGCAGTCTCTTGCCTCAGCCTCTCATGGGTCCACAGGCAGGGTCCACCATACTTTACTAGAACGGTCTTTGTAAAAAAGCAGTATTCTGAGACACCTATATCTTCAAGATGTAAGTAAAGTGGTCTTGCACGTCTTAACCAGAATCACATTACTTCAATGAAGCACCAAGGATGCATGGCCAAGCACCCAGGTGGGCACTTCTGCAGGGAAGTCCTTTCCCAGAAAATGTCTGAAAGCAATCTTGTTCTGAGTCATATGATCTCATCATTTCATTTGGGGTTGGGGGAAACCTTATGTAGGCTTCTACTGAAAGCAGTATAATGTTTTGTTTTGTTTTTTTAATGTTGGAACTTTCTTTTTATTTCAGTTCTTACCCGTTTTGTGATCATGTTGGCTTTAAACATATGGGTAACAGTAACAGTACTGCACTACCGGAAGCCTGTTACCAAAACTGAATGATGGATGTATTCCTTCTACACACAGTGAACTTCAAATAACTCAACCAGGGGATGCACTGTTGCTTTTCATTGCTACATTTAAAGTCTTTTACTAGTCAGTCATATCAGATACTTTAAATCAGACTTGAAAAGCCTCTTAGCTGGATATGGAGGTGCAAATTTACAATCCAGCACTTGGGAGTTTGAGGTAGCTTGTGCTACATGGCAGACGAGACTTAGAGAAGGAAAAAACCATGTTTAAAATTGCCCATTTCCTTGCCCTGCACCCATAGATTGTGGTAGGACTTAGATACTGTTTTGTTTTTTTTTTTTTTGGTGTGTGTGTGTGTGTGTGTGTGTGTGTGTGTGTGTGTGTGAGAGAGAGAGAGAGAGAGAGAGAGAGAGAGAGAGAGAGAGAGAGAGAGAGAGAGAGAGAGGAGAGAGAAGGGTCTCACTATGTAGCCCAAGTTACCCTTCAACTTGTGATCCTCCTTCCTCAGTCTTCTGAGCAGTGAGAGTGCTGGACTACAGAGAGAACAGACCATACCTGGCTTGACACTTGTAATGGTGGACGCTGCCCAAGAAACCATTTTGACCCTTAAAGTCGTGACTAAGTTCTTTCAGAGTCTTAAATAGTTTCCCCACAAAGAGTGGGGTCTGCTTAGTCACACCTGAGCAGTTTAACCCTTCCATGACCAAGGGCTTGGCCTTGTATGTCATAAAGCACTGTAACATCCGTTAAAGGCAAGCAAGGCTATCAGAGTGCTCCCCACACTTCACAGTGTGCCTTACGGAGTTCCAGACAGAGCCCTGATCTCTGTTTAGGTGAGGAAATCTCAACAGCCTTCCCGACTTACGCACAATGCAGCCTTTTTTTTTTTTTTTTTAAAGAAAGGGCTGTACCTCACAGTTATATTGCTGGAACTTAGTACAGGTTTTAGCTACTGCAAGGTATGCATTAAAAAGTGTTGCTAAGTCATACCCAATTCTTGGGGATTTTATTCTTACTAAAGTAACATATCCTAAGCACTGTTCACAGTACTTTCTCCAATGTTTTATAAACCTGACACTTAAAAGTGCACTTTCTTATATGTGCATGTCATTATTCTGCCATACTGTAAGTAATGATGTTTACTGGAAAATGCTTAGTTTCCTGTATAAAATAGACTTTCATTTGTTGAATTCCACTGATCTTAACTGTCATGAATTTTCATTTATGTAGGTATAGCTCCTCAGTAAGATGCTAATCTTGTTAGGACGATTGCTCTAGACCCAGGAGAGAAATTCTACCTCTAAACATAAACTATCCTATGGTTATTTCAACCAGTGTCAGAAAACAAAACTCAAGTTCATCTCTCATACACTGATAATCAGACCATTAGTTTAATATAAATTATGGGCTTACCCCAACAAGTGTTTTAGGTATATTCAAACAGCACGTTTATTTTACCACTGCTTACAGCACTTCTTTTAAATAAATAAACTTCCCCTTTTGTAGGCCAAGCTGGCCTCAAACTCAGCTTTCTGCCTCCACGTGTTCAGCAAATTCCACCTCTGGAGGGAACACCTGGGTGACTGTAGCCATCTCATATGCACTACCCTATTTCAAACCGACAGTCCCTGAAAGGCAGACACAGTCTCCAGATGAGTTTATTCAGAGAATACCCAACCCGAGACCAGAGGACGGCCAGTACTTACCAGGGAAGCACCTTCTAGAAGACGCCCACCACTCACTATTTTCAGACAGAAAGGCACCCCGTGTCCTCTACCCTCCCCACCTGGAACCAGATATGTGAGTCTGCAAGCCCATAGTGACTCTATGATGACATCGCCGCACCTTCTATCCGCACCCTTTAGAGACACATTAAGAAGCTGCCGCACTCCACAACTGCTGCACAGGAAAAGATGCTTACATCTTAGGTTCTTTTATTTATTTTTCTTAAACAAAAAGCAGGCATAAAAATACAATTACATTACTACAAAGATGCAACAAAATAAAAATCAAGAGGGTATGAATTTTTTTTGTTCGGGGGACAGCTGATCAAAGATGACTCTCTAAATCATGCAGTTTATAATTTATTACAGTTCTAAACAAGTCACCACAGGGAAGGGAACAAGGCAAGGCCCCAGGGCACAACACTCAGCACTGTCACACAGCGCTTGTCAAAGTGCTTTAACATTGGCTGTGGCACCTCCACGAGCCAGAGGAACTGAAGCCACCTTCAGGCAGGAAAGGAGAATCAGTAGCAGTCAAGGGGCCTGAGAGTTCGGAAGCTACTTGTTCTACTTGGGGTTTCGGCATGCTGCTCTGAGCATCTCTGTAAGGGAAGTTGGTGTCTGAGATTCTTCACATCACCCCAGGAATCCTAACTGACTGACGGCAGCAGCAGAAACCTCAAGCACTTCTCACCAGATCTACACATGAACTGATGCAGAGCCTCCTCTAGGGTCCATGGTCTCCCAAAGGTCGGCCAGAAACACCAGCCTTTCCTTGGGATTACCAGCTCACTTATCCTTTAGTTAACTGGGGCATTTGAAATTTTCAACTGAACTTTTTTTTTTTTTTGCTTTTCTAAAAGCAATGCTTAAAAATTAATTTTACATTAATTTTCATCAGTAATACTGGAACTTAGTTTTTCTTCTACTTCTGTTTTTATTTTCAAAAAGCAAAAGTGTCCATCCAAGGGCATTCCTTTCTTTTAGTTCCCAATTGGAAGTATTTATGGCTCTGAGACAAACTGAATAAAGGAAGCAGTATTTGCTCTGATAACCATCTATCTAGAAGGTTTGGGAGCCTCAAGAAAAAGTGAAACTGGCACAAAATTAGGTTGCTCTTGTAATGACCACTGGGTTGGGAAGAAAACTGGCAGGTGTGTGCACTTACGTCCATGCAAATGACAACAGGGAAAACAAATCCCTCCTGACTTCTCCACGGTCAGCTTTTTTACTCAAAATTCTGTTACTTGGACAAATGACCTTATAAATCCCTATGTTAAACTGTATGTGAAGAAGCTCCATGGAGAGATTTTTTGCCCCTCAGAATGTTTTATTCCCCTGAATCCTTCACATTAATTGCCTCGTACAGTTGCATCACACCATGATTCTCCAAACTCTAATACATATATACACGCACAGCATCCAAAATTTAAACTTCTGCCTTTTTTACTCAAATACTTCAATTATTCATTTGTAAACTTGACATTATTTCACCTTAATAAAGTTTATTAAAAATATATATATATATATACTCTCCAATTCAGAATAGGATAGAACCTCCCATAGTGTAACAAAATCTTTATATAAAATATTAATTCAGTCTCCTTTTAAACAACTCTAATGAATGGAAATAGTTCTTCTATATAAATTTTATATATTTTCATTTTTAAATCTGAAGAGAGGAGAGAGTGAGGGAGGGAGGGAGAAATAGAGGGAGGGAGGGAGGGAGGGAGGGAAGGAAGCTGTGTTCTGAACCAGAGATACAGAGCACAGCTGCTTCCAGAGAAATGGCATGCACATCTATTAACAGATGGAACGAAAGATGCAACTGGGCCACCTGAAGGTCACAGGATTGTGATTTAGTATACCAGTATAGGCCAAAGGCCACTATTCCATAATAAAATCTATGAGGATCAAACTTTTTACAACATTTCTACACTGACCCCAGAGGGAAGCAATGAAAACTGTCTCCTGGCTTCAGTGAAATAGGCAAAAATTTCAGTATCATATTGAACTTTGCATATGTACAGAGCCTGATGCTGCCCACTGCTACACTCTGCTGTGGGGTGAAGCACACTTACCCGGGCCCACAGCACAACAGGACCTATCCTGCCTGTTCTCTAACCTCAGCAGCATTTAACAATGAGAAGTAAAATAAGCGCTTTTGAGGCTGCCTCTTCCCAAATATCAAAGCTGATATACCACCATACAGTTGTTTGTTTCAGGATCATATTTAAATATTAAAATATATATACAATACATGTTAGTTTTCTTAATATTTGAGACAATTTTTGAATATTGAACGAAAATGTGAAAAACTGCCTTTACCATAAATAAAAATGTATCTAGGGTAACCAGCAAGTTCAAAGCAAAGGAAATAGTTTGTAGTCACAGACTAGCTGAAGTCTGTAAAAAGGGATGAAATAATAACAGATGTACATCACACACATTAGTTCCAATGTAATCCGTTATTGTTTCTATGACCAAATAGGCTGACACTGACACAACTACTGTGTGTAAAAGACTGCACTATTTTCCCCACAAAGCGAGCTGCATCCTAAGAGCTGGTAAACACTTGTTCTTTCTTTTCTTAAATAGAGAAAAGGGCTGAGATTTGGGGGGCAGGGAAGAAATTAAATTAAGGCATTCAAAATGGATAAAGTTGTCTACCACAGGCATTAGGAAACTGGAATAATTAACTTCAAACTTATTACAGTTACTGTTTACACAAACATGCATCTCCTATCAGGTACATGAATGAAGGACATAAATTCCAACATTATGGCTTTATACAAGTGCATAGTTGCAACTGAAGTAATGATATCTGATTAATGTGTATAAAAAATAAAATGGTAAGTTAAAAATACCTTCTTGCAGTATTACAGTACAATGTGCTTTTATGTGTGTGTGTGTGTGTATATATGTGAGGCTCAACTCATATGTACATACATACATGAACACAACATCATGGTCACTTCTTAAAGATGCAGTCAGCAACACTGTAGTGGGATTCACTCCCAAATTCTTTTGGCCAATGTGCAGGTGAAAACCATCTGTTGAAGCCAAAATGTGATTTCTTTAAGCTCTTTTTAACTTTTCTGTGCAATGTAGTGTGACTGCCAAGAGCTTGCAAGTCTTGAAGAGTTGCATGACACCTTTACTCACCAATCACTGTTGTTCGGCTTGTTTCAAAACAGCCCAGAAAACTTCTCCATGATGTAAAATGATTTCAGGGGAAACGTGTGTGTGTGTGTGTGTGTGTGTGTGTGTGTGTGTGTGTGTGTGTGTCTCAGTAGAATACAGCTTTTTAGTTAAGTTTTGAGACATCATATTTCAGTCTTCTGGCTGGAAGAATACGATCACCTAAATAACTGCTTTCATAGAAGGCAGTTAGCTAGAAAGGAAGGAAAATAATGTTAGTTGATACAAGTTAAGAGAAATTAAATTCCCTGAAAAAACATTTTACTTTTATCATTAAACTACATTCTCTGTATTTCTAACACTCAATTCATGCATCAAGATACTTAATTCTATTACTTTACTTAGTTTTAGGTACATGCAATTACATTCTTTCTAAATACAACAATGGACTTTCTAAGTCCCATATTGGCCATAAACATTTAATGCAGTTAATCAGTTATATTAGGATTAAAACACTGTGCTAAAGCAGTGGTTCTCAACCTGTGAATAATGATCACTTTGGCAAACCTCTATTTCCAAAAATATTTACATTACAATTCATAACAGTAACAAAATTGCAATTATAAAGTAGCTACAAAAATAATTTTATGGTTGGGGGTCACCACAGCATGAGAACCACCTTACTACAAGGATCTTGTTTGAGCACTGGTCTACTAGCTGCCTTACACAGCCAAAAAAGCAGGATTTATGGTCAGGCTTTACATAGTTAGTTATAGGACCTCAAGTCACATTTTCCATCTCTATAAAATAGGAATCAAGGGCTAGCCTCTAGCCTCTAGCGGATAGCTCAGGGGTAGAACACTTGTCTAGCAAGCCCAAGGCCCTGGGTTCCATTCTCCCCTGCCACAAAACAAAATGACGCTAAAAGAGGAACAAATACACTGTAGTGTGTGTGTGTAAAGACAGTCTCAAGCCTATATAAGAGGTCACAGTATCACATGACCTAAGTACATGCCATCACAACATGCTCAGTTGAGACAAATAGTTGTCTACGTGAAGATTTAAAGACACGAGGTTTAACTTTCATTCAGTCTTGTTGTTAATTAAGCAAACAATTCTAAACTCCTTTCTGTCCTCCGAGGCAAGGTCTCACTACCCAGCTTGCACTGGTATGGACCTCACAAGCCTTGTCTCAGCCTATTGAGTGGGAACTGCGGCCTTGCATGTTGCAATGACAAGGTCTCTTGTAGCCTAGACTAGCCTCAAACACACTATATAGCTGGAAGATGACCTTGAATTTGCCATTTCTTCCCCCCATCACTCAAGTGCTGAGATTACAAGTGTGCCACAATGCCTAGCTTTACATTTCTTAAAAGCACAGAATTGTTCACAGCATGTCACTCATATTCTTTTTTAGCAAGGGTAGTATTAATTCTTGCAAACATGTCACTGTATGCAAAGACAAATCAGAAAGATATATCACTGAACTTATCAGATCTATAGTTTTTATGGTTTTAAAGTTAGAAAGGAAAAGGAAGGAGAAAGAATGAAGAGAGAAAGAAAAAAAATCCATGCTATGTTCACAAACTAGTCTGAGACTGAAAACACTGTTAAGTTTTAATTCTCTGTATACAGCTTCTCTGGAATGAATCAACGGTACCAGAGTTTTTTCCTTTTTTATTTTTCCATACTTAACTTGAAAGATAAAATATTTTAATTTCAACAATACTGAAAATTGATAGCCAATAAAGAATCTGAACATAGCATTTCACTTACATTTGCTATGGAAATTTCTAGTTAGAAATATTTCTGAAAACTACTTTTTAAACATATCCTACTAAAAACATTATAAAATTTCAAAACTAGTCCAAAAAAAGAAAAGAAAGTCCAAGTGCAAACCACATGCACTACATGGAAGTACTAAGAACTCATTCATTTTGATTTACCCATTTATTTCTTCAGAAATCAAAAACATCGTCATCATCATCACCATCAACATCATCAAATGACCAATCCCAGTCTTTAAATGCCAAATCAAGCAATCTGTAACAGGAGGTTGGCAAGTTTATAGCTCTGTTCTTTACAGACTGCAGAACATAGAGAGCACTATGGCTGGAGTGTGCTGAGTATTAGAAGTTTTCCTTCTGTGGTGGTGCACGCCTTTAATCCCAGCACTTGAGAGGCAGGGGATCTCTGTGAGTTCGGGGCCAGCCTGGCCGACAGAGTGAGTTCCAGGACAGCCAGGGCTACACAGGGAAACCCTGTCTCAGGTAGTGTGTGTGGGGGTGTCCCTTCAGGAGAGCATAGCCAATAGTTGCAATGGAAGCATCCAGTCAAGTCTCTCTTTAGGTGTGGGCAGATGTGAGCATGCTGACTGGGCACATGAAGAAGGCTCTCTGGGGACCAAGACAGATACCAAAAAAAAGAATATAATTTGCCCTTTACACTGATGCCAACTGTCTAGATAAAGACGTAGCTACACTGATTTTCAGTTTGAGAAGTATAAAACGAACTACATTATCAGTTGACAGTTGCTTTTTCTTGTTGCTTAATAAATTACACCGTAAAAGATAAAACTTTGGAAGGGATCAACAAGGGGAACACAGATCTCTCAACTCTTGAACGACCCCCTACCTGCTGAGTGGCTCACCAACAGCTATGTTCTAATATAGAAACTAGGACAGAGAAAACATGGAAGAGGCATTGTCCATGGAACTCGGCTAAATGAATTGGACATAAAACAGGAAGATGAATTGTGTCTTTTTAATTAAAAATCTTAATTAACACACTACTCTTCCTTCAGATTATATAAACTTTTAGCTTTTTTAAAATTAAACATTTATTTATTGTATGTGTGCATACATAAAACATGGAAGTTGCCTGAAGGTCAGAGAACAATTGTGGGAATAATTTCTTTACTACCATGTGGATCCAAGGTATGGTGCCTTTACCCACTAAGTAAGTTATCTCTTCACCCCTGATCTGTTACTTCCTACTAAACAATCTATACTGTAATACTTATTACCTTAAGACTGAGGGTTGGGGGAACTTTAATTATTCATAGCCATGATGCTCATGAATTTTTGCCAAGACACTGAATAATTTTTTATTTTGTTTTTGTTTTTCAGACAAAGTCTTATGCAGCCTAGGCTGGCCGCAAGCTTACTGTGTAGACCAGGCTTAGCCTAGAACTCCTGATCCTCCTGCCTCTGCCTCGCAAATTGTAACATTACAGGCATGCACTACCATACCCAAGTTTTACTTGGTGCTCATGCTTGCACAAGTGCTCTTACCCTCTGAGCTATTTCCCAGTCCCCTAGTGTTGCAAATTTATATTAAAACTATAGATACTAGGTTATTAGTGTAATTATGTCCTTAAAACATCTCTTCATTTTCTTCCACTCAGTCACCTAATTCTGGTTATTTCTACTTAAAAATCTTTCTGTATTAAACTTTTTCTTCTACACTTTTTTTTTTTACTGTCAATACTCAGTTTATACGTCAGTAAGTCATTGAGAAATTGGTATTAAAACAAGTCAAAGTTCTTTATGAAATCTATCTATCCTTTTTAGTTGGATCCAGGCTTGCTCTCCAGCATCACATTACCACTGTCCACTGCCTGTTACTCTGTCCTTCCCCAGTCTCAGCACAACATAACATTGCAGATAAAAAGTACGGCTTTAATTTAACTTAAACTCAGTAAGGTTGAGTCTTTCTTTTTGTAGAGATAATGTCTCACTATGTAGTCCTTGAACTCAGAGATCTGCTTGCCTCTGCCTCCCAAGTGCTGGATTAAAGACGTGAACACACTCTAAAAGTAGCACTTCCAAACCCATGTTTAAACTGTCCATTTCTGCTTACATCATTGTCAAACAGTAGACTTTACAGCTAAGAGTGCAGACACTGAGTCTAGATAATTTGGACCTAAACACCTGGTCCTTGGGCACATAGTCTTTCTGATGCACTTAGGAGGCAGAAAAGGCAGGTCTGTCTAGATACGACCCCTAGATCTATCTGTTGGAAATCGATCCCCAGGTGGCAGTGTTGAAGAACAGGCCCTTAGGAGGACATTTCAGTCATTTCAGAGATGAGTGGGTTCCTTGGGGATAGTTCTGTTATACAAAGCAAGCTTTCTGCGCTCATGAAGCCCTCTGCCAAGATATGGTGCAGGAAGCCTTCACTGGATGCTAGTGCCATGCTGCTTGGATGTCCAAGCCTCCAGAACCATGTACTAAGTAAACCTATACTTTTTAGTGTTACGCAATCAGACGAACAGAGTATAAGCACAGAAGACAGAGATAAATTATTAAAACAGCATTTATGCATTAACAGTTGTACAATAATGATAATAAAAACTTAACTTTTAGACATTTTATACAAAATGGACTTCAGTGTTTGTCTCTCAATTCTTTTAAGTTTTTAAGTAAGATTTATTTATTTTCTTTTTTTGTATAAACAAACCCTGGGCCTGGGGTTATATGCAGCTGTTAGCCACCTGAAGCAGGTGCTATGAACTAACTTCCTCTCCAAGAGTAGCAGTTTTAACTGCTGAGCAACCTCTCTATCCTCCTTTAGAGACCTTTGTTTTGGCCTCCTCTTAATTGCGGTTATCTCCCCCTACACTCTGTGTGCTCATTCATATTCCTAAATCCAACCTGCTCAGTGCTTATCTTTTGAGAGCCTTTAGCTTAATTACTATCATGTAGTCAGTATTTTACATTAATATCGTATTTCTTTTTTTTTGAGAGAAGATCTTACTATGTAGCCCTGCCTGCCCTGGAACTCACTCTATAGACCACGCTGGCCTCAAATTCTCAGAGATCCACCTGCCTCTGCCTCCCAAGTTCTGGGATTAAAGGTGTGTGTGCAACACCATGCCCAGCTAATTTT
Organism: Ondatra zibethicus; assembly: GCA_004026605.1. Lineage (NCBI taxonomy): Eukaryota > Metazoa > Chordata > Mammalia > Rodentia > Cricetidae > Ondatra > Ondatra zibethicus. The sequence goes on from PVIU01006613.1 coordinate 26,544, forward strand.
ATCATACTTCACACAAAAATATCCAACCATTTTGCTACTGAAACACCAAATCTACTTCTGTCATTCTAAATTATTTCCTGGAGATATTACTTCCAGAAGTTTCATATGAGAAGTCTGATAACAAAGGCAAAACACATTATCAATTATATACCAAAGGTCCTGTGTTAGGCAACAAAACAGCTGAAATCAGATCCCTGACCAACCTAAGATTCTGTCCATCAGCTAACCAAACCTTCATCTCCAATGAAAAGCCATGTTTACAAATGTCTGGTACTTAATAAGCCAAGAAACTGTACTTCTGAATCCCAATGTAATGTGACTTCAGTCAGTGAAGCCATATAAAATGGTTTCAGCATTCTCTATATCAAGATCACCCTTGACACTTCAGTTCCAAACAGTGCCCAGTCACTCAGCACTGCATCGCAAGTTGAACTGTATTGCTCTTTAAATCACACTGTTTTGCACTAATCAATGTAAATTAAAATTAAAACTGCTTTCAGTTCTGCTTCTCAGATCACCTAACTAAAAGAAGTTTGTAACGTGTGTGTGCACCTGATATGTAAACATCTGTGTATAATCATAATGCCATTTTCCAAATCACTAATTAGTCCATATGCTTATTAAGGATGAAAATAGCATGATTATATTCAAAAGTAATAAAATATCACTTTTAGATTTTGGTTGAATTTAATATGTGTAACTTCTTATATATATATATATATATATATATATATATATATATATATATATGATTTATTTATTTATTATACAACATTCTGCCTGCATGTATGCCCGCATGCCAGAGGAGGACACCAGATCTCATTACAGATGGTGGTGAGCCACCATGTGGTTGCTGGGAATTGAACTCAGGACCTCTGGAAGAGCAGCCAGTGCTCTTAACCACTGAGCCATCTCTCCAGCCCCCCCAAAATACATTTTTTAGCCACATCAGAGAATAAGACATATACATTGTAAGTTTAAAATATTTGGTTTTCAATGACTCATTAAAATATCAAGAAAAGGAAAATCATAATTATCCAAGTTTTTAGTTTGATATAAAAAGCAACTTTTTTGTGTGTGTTTTTTTCCAAGACAAGGTATCTCTGTAGCTTTAGTGCCTGTCCTAGAACTAGCTCTTGTAGACCAGGCTGGCCTCAAACTCACAGAGATCTGCCTGCCTCTGCCTACTGGGTGCTGAGATTAAAGGCATGCACCACCACCGCCTGGCTATAAAAAGCAACTTTTAAGAAAGCAGCTTCAACTTTTTTACCATATTTTATTTATTACCTTGGTTTGTTTGGAGCAAGCTGTCGACTAGGCCGCCGGATAGACTGGTTTTGTTGTATTTTCATTGAGGTCCTAGGAGATGATCGGGCAAAAGGGTCTGGAGCTGGAGGTTTCTTAGGTATCTTTTTCACCAACCGACTAACCCATTTCTGCTGTTCTTCTGTTGAATTTGCTAATAACAATAGATTCTTTGCCGATGATATGTCATAATAGACTACAAAAAGAATTATTTGAAATAAATTAATGTGCTTAAAATGACCCAAGCCCAAGTAACAGCACAGCAAGCACTTCCCAGCTCACCTTTGCAAGGTGCTATGATCTCCTCCTTCTTGTCCATGTGATCTTTGTGACATTTAATGTGGCACCGACGGCATTCTAGAGCAGGAGGGGGTTTAAACATGTGCCACAGTGGCTTCATACAGGCCTCACAGTTAGTTGGGAAGTGATAAAGAGTAGGAATAAACTCATGTCCTTTATGGCAAATATAATTAGATTTTTCTCCCACGGGCTCCACTGGAAATTCTGGTTCCTTCTTACTTTCTCCTTCATTGGCATACAGAATCTATAAACACCAAGAGGACAGGAGTGACTGCTACACACTTTTAAAAGACTTATTTATTTTATTAGTATTTTGCATATATGTATGTATGTATGTTTGTGCACCACATGCATGCCTGGTATTTCAGAGGTTAGAAAAGGGCATCAAATCTCCTAGAACTGGAACACAGATGGCTGTGAGCCATCACATGGGTGCTGGGAACCAAATCCAGGTTTTGGTTTTTTTTTTTTTAACTTTTGAGGCGTCTCTCCAGGTCCTGCATTATGTTTTTATATAGAAACATTTCTGATAAACTACTCTTGTTTCACACTAAAAAAAAAAAAAAAAAAAAACTGATGTGCTTAAACAGGACCTCCTTATTTTTGTTTTAGTATCTGATAGCAAAACTATCAGGATAGGCTAAACAAAGGCAAATTTACACTTGAATAGATGGGTTTCCCCCTTCACTCCTCTAGGAGGAACTCATTTAGGGCTAGAAGTATAGTTCAGTGGAAGGTCAAAACTCTGGGTTCAGTCTCCAGTGTCCCTCCTATCCGAACAATGAAAGTCCAATATGACAACTACAATAATTGCTTGTATTTCTCAATAAAAAAAAGTGGGTGAACTATATGCACATTTTCATTTTAAAAGATATTTGGAGAGTTAAGGGATAAAAGGAAGGGAGATGATATGCAAATAAATGCCCAAATAAAATAGCATAAGTACTCAAGAAAAGAAAAGGAAAAAAAAAAAGGTCAACTCCCCTACAGTGGATTGAGCACAGTGGTTTTTATAGAGCGCTTTAATACTTTTTAAAAAAGGTGTGGGGCTGGAGAGATGGCTCAGAGGTTAAGAGCATTGCCTGCTCTTCCAAAGGTCCTGAGTTCAATTCCCAGCAACCACATGGTGGTTCACATCCATCTGTAATGGGGTCTGGTGCCCTCTTCTGGACTGCAGGCATACACACAGACAGAATATTGTATACATTAAAAAAAAAAAAAAATGGTGTGTGTGTGTGAGACACGTGCCCACACACGTACCCACACAGTGCCCATGGAGATCAGAAGGGGGCACTGGATCCTATGGAACTGGAGTAACAGGTGTTTGTGAACTATCTGGTGTGAACGCTGGACCTCCGATGGAGCAGTAAGAGCTCTTACCAAGCCATCGCTCCAGCCCTATGGTTTGAAAGCTTTTTAAACAGGAGCAGTAAAAGTAAAAGCTTGCCTTCACTTTAAATAAACAGTAAAAGTGCTACTGCTTCCAACTTGAAAGTGATTTTTAAAAATTTCCAGAGTTGACAATAAAACCAAAACAGGAGTAAGTTCATGTCTAAAAAAAAAAACCAACAATCTTGTGAAAGGGCCAACAAAGCCCAGAGGCATAACATAAACTAGCAAATACCACCACCAGGACAGAGCTGTCCTCAGACAGAAGCAGCACACTGTAAAGAGCCAACCATCTCAACTGGGGTGAGACACAAGGGAGAGTGTGAGGCAGTCCTAGGCCAGTGAAGAAAGGGATCTAAAGCATCATGTCACATAAGAAAGAACACAAACACTATCTTTACCTGGAATATCCTTGGAATTTCTTTAGCATCTGCTCTGTATACATCTGTCTGGGTAACGGGTCGGACATGAAACAGCTTGCTATAAAAGGTTTTTAAATAAAGGAATAAAAAAAATGTTACATAAGGATTATATTACATCGGTCATCTTATGCCAGAAGTTGAAAATCAGCTACTTTATTGACTCACGTTAGATACTCTTAGACAAGGTTGTTTTTTGTTGTTGATGGCAGGGTTTTTATTGTTGTTTTTTTTTGTTTTTTTTTTTTTGAGATAGAGTCAGTCTCACTATGGCTGTCCTGGAACTCACTATTGTAAACCAGGCTGACTTCAGAGATCCACCTGCATCTGCCTTTCACGTCAGGATTAAAGGTGTACAGCTAGCTGACTACCTTGTTTTATTATTTCAATAATTTTTAAAATAAATTTTCAAGTTGAATTTTCTTCAGAAAATAGTGTATTAAACCATGAAATACAGATGTCTTCCACACTAAACACCGCCAACTTTTCATTTCTACAAAGGAAACCAAAGAAAAATTGTTGCACTAGAAGAATGAGAGGTGCACTGTGTTGTTGTGATGGACAAGGCTCTACTATTCAGACTTTACATGAGACACTTACTCTATATCTAGAACCATGTAAGGGTTAGACTGCTCTTTATCTTGTTCGCTGTCGTAGAAGAGAATCTTCTTACTGCTTACAATCACGTACTGTTAAAAATAGGAAAGGGAGAAACTGATCAAATTACTATGCACTATATTTTCTTTTACAAGAGATTCTGTCTTTGTGATAAAGTCATATGCTATGAAAGTAAATAAAAAGCAGGAATGTTGTTTTAGAGAAGTTTTCCTCACAGATTTTTGTTTTTCTGTTTGTAGATGCTTTAAATAAGTAAATGAGGGGAAGAAACAAATGAAACTGAAACCATATCTATTTTAAGATTTGGAATCTACACATAGAATGAACTCACATCACCCTGATCAAACTGAACAGCCATGGTAACACAAGTATCAAGGGTCTTCCTATCACATCTGGAGGAGTTTCCCATAGGACACAAAAGCACCAGAGAACAGACTTCTATTTATGACCTCAGAACCCGTTTTAGAAATGACCCAGAGAATAAGTCTTTTATACAGATGACAAGTCACATCAATCCACACCAGAGAGCATAAGCAGATTTTACGTGTCAGGACGTGCAGGTATGTCCACCCTACAACTCCAGAAGGAAAATGGCTACAGTTAAATCAAGCTAAAAGAACCACACTCAAAAGTACTGATTACCTTTTTAACCCATCCAAACTTTTTAGTGTTGTTCCGTACAGGCAATGACAACCATCCTTCTAATCTTGATTCTGTAAATAAGCAATACATGAATATAAATACAATGATTCTCCCCGACAATGAAGAATTTAATAAAACTTTAATGTGGAAGTCACAAACCAATCAAATCTGCCCTTTAGAATTTAGATCATAAAGTACCCAGGTTACTATAATAATGCATAATCAGTAGAAGCACATTCCACAACGCAAAACAATATCAAGGTCACATCAGAAATACTCCAAATTATAACATCAAATGCTCCATTGATTAAATTCATGCACTGGCAAAATTCAGGAGAAAAGCATCACAAGAGCCACTGAGATCTTTTTACTGCACGTCTACTTCAAGCAGTCCACTCTTCCTGTGGAGGGAATGAGATGACTAGAGGTGCAAAGTGCACTGTTGAATAGAAAGCTCTTTAAATAAGTATGTGTTCAGAAAATATGGAATTTTAGAATGACTATTCTAATTGTGTACAATACAGAGCAAACCTGTTTAACAAGGAACAATATAACCAAGATTTCTAAACTCTAAAATATCAAAATAAGTAAATTTTAAATCAACAAAAGAAAGTATCTTAAGTCCTGGGACTCTTATTATAAATTTGGTAAGTATTTTTTAAATGAAATTAGCAAGGGGGATGTCGTTCTAAGAGAATATTTTAATACTACAAGTTGTTACAGATTTTAACTGTTATGCTCCAACTGTACTAGATGCTCTACACAAGCTCTCTATGTCCTCACAGCTCTCCACAACAGAACTCTATCCCACAGGCAGATGAGGAGACTGGAGCCTAGAGAATCACTAAGAACTCTGGGAGTTCAGAAGATGCTCTTGGACTCTTCACTATTTCACCTGGGAGGCTTTTCAGGTAAGGACCAGGCCGAATTGTTCCCTGTGCACACTATGAACATGTATAAGTTCAGTGAAAACCTGAACGCAGTCTCTGAAGCAGTCATAGGATTTTGTTCTCTTCTGTACTGTCACTCTTGATACAGAACTACAGAAAAGTTGTCTGAAAACAGATGAAGCCATGCACTTTCAAGGATATACAACATTCTGTTTTGTTTCTGGAAAGTTGGCTAAAAATCAAACAATCTAGCAAATATAATCACAAGCTATTTGAAAAATGCTTTAAAATAAAATTGCAGTTCATGCAGCAGGTTTTTCACTCCATCTACACAGTATGTTGGAGTGAGTGGATTGTTAGTTAATATCATAAAAATTTTCAAAAAGATAAAATTAAGTAGCTGGGAAAACTCCAAAGACAGATTTTTTTCAGGATGTCACCTGCACCATTAGGCTCCGATGAAATGGGTAAGTAAGGCAAAGAATCGTCTTCAGAGTCAGAATCAAGAAGCGTGTGAGAACTCGAGGGCTTAGTGGCAATATTGAGAGAAGTAGAGGAACGCTGGTAGGTGAAGGACATGGATTCCATAGTGTGTGACTGAGTGATATGGACTAAATGCCCACAAGTAAGAAGCAAGGCAGAGCAGAGGGAGAGAGAGAAAAAAAATGAAAGCTTAAAAGACAGACACTACATCACATAGGAGCTACACATCCAAACATTTACAATTTCATTACATTTCTGTTTTTAACAAAACAAGTCCAAAATGTCATGTGAATCGCTACTTCAAGAAGATTTTCCCTTAAAGAAATGATCAATATTTTTTTCAAGAGCAAAGTCAGGTCATGGAACTTAAAAGCAATCAGATGATGTATATTTCAGGCAAATACAAGGGCTGACCAAGAATGTATACCTGGAAATCCATCGTCAGGCTCAACATCCCCTGGCCCGCTGCCTATACTGGAGCTGTCCATACCAATATGCAAGGCCTGCAGCTGTGACCGCAGCTGTTCAATGTCACTGTCTTTACTGTCTAGAGTCATCTGGAGTTCAATTCGAATCTGGCTCTCTTCAGCTATTTGCTGTAAGAAAATGTATTAACAGATGAGATGAATATTATGAGTGTTGGCCATAGTTTAGTAATAATTGCTAAAAGAAATGTTCTGCAAACACGCAGAAAAGGAAATAATTCTGTTTTGAAGAAATGTTTTCAGTGTAAGCGTGTTCTTACAGCCTGCATTTCATTCAGTTCTTTCTGGTATTTGATCATCTGTTGCGTCAACTTTTCACGTTCAGACTTAAGCTCCATATGTAGTTTTCTGTTCTCTTTCTCTTTTCTTCGCACATCTGTGTCACTACCACGCTTGACAGGTTCTTTTCGATTCATGATCTCCGCCAACTTATTCACAGCCTTAAAAAAAATAAGCATTTAGTAAATAATTATGCTGATGTTTTCTCAGAAAGTCACCAACTGCAAGCTACATGATCACCAGTAATTCCTCTCCTATACACAGGGCTATAAAGAAAACACTTTTAGCTTGTGGAAATGGCCCCAGTAGAATCTATAACAAGTTCCACAGACTGAGGTGAAAACTTGAAAAGAAGGCCTCCTGGAACTGGCTGTGGACCCGTGGCCGGGGTGAAATACTAAGCTGTAGTTCTCATGGCCATCTGTTTGATCTCCTTCTATTCTCTTTTCATATTACAAGATGTTCCTGAAAACCTACAACTGAGACTTCAAGCGAGAAACCATCCCTTGAGATGGAGTTAGTAACCATGACATTATTTCCGTATAACCAAGCACTTTACTTCACAAATTATTTACAAAATTATAAAATAGTCTAAAACTTTCTCATCAAAAAAATTTCATATGACTGTACATATGTCATCGAAAATGGGCCTAGGTATATAGCAGAGAAAGCCCTAAGCAAAAAGAATCAATAGTTTAAATTTACACCTTGAAGATTTACAAAGACCAGATACTAATTGTTAAACAATAACTGACCATAAAAATGTATCAGCCTGTTCTTGGATATGTGCCATTAGCCTTGGATGATTTTACGTTTTACTTTGCCAAATGACAATGATGTTATCTGTTCTATTTGTGATTGCTTCATTAAACACATCTTTTAAAAATTTCAGTATCTGTTTCACTATGTAAAAATCCTTGTCTGAAAGCTGCAAAATACACTCTGATTCAAACTGCCTCTGTGTTGGATTCCACCAAATCCTTAACCACCTAGCCCTCAATTACACTCGTCCCAGGGATCCCAGTACCCGACTAGAGTGGTCCATGGCATCCATCCTGTATTCTAAATATTTTTTTTTATTCTCATGACTTTTGAGAATGATAATTGAAAGTGTTTGAAGGGTTGGTTGTGAGTGTAGCTTGGGTAGAATGCTTGCCTAGCATATGCCAGGCCCTGGATGTGTTCCTCACTAAATCACACGCTTGATGTCATTTTCTACTAATTCAACTTTTATTACAAGAGAGATTATAATGGGCAAATGTTCCTCCTCCTATCAGGAGGAAGTGAATTCTGCCTTGGCACTAGAATGTACTTTGTCCAACAACAGAGAATAGTACCAGCACCCACATGTTTTCCTACAACTCCAACTGTGGGAGCTGGCAGAGAGCTGTCAATCATCGCATGTGCCCTTTCAGCCTATTAGCAAATAATAAAAAGCTGGGAGAGAATGTGGGACATATGAAGTTTCTTCTAACTTGACAAAAGTAAACCAGGAAATTGTTTAAACACTGATATTACAATGAACACAGTTTCTGCCCTGTAGAGCTAGAAGTGACAGGTGACAGGAATGAAAAAAATATTCAAAACTGCATTTGCATTCTGGTGACGTACTTGAGTCTTGAGTGTTCTCTCAGTCAACAGCTGCTTCTCAAACTGAGCTTTAATAGCTGCTGCACTGATTTCTTCATCTTTCAACTTTGAGAGTTCTGAAAAAAGAGATATTAAAATTACACCAATAACTACAGCTACTAGGTACGTTCACAGTAAGCTCTCTTCCTGCTAATACATACGCTCTTGAGTGTCTTTCAGCTTGTTGTTTAGTTCTTCTTTCTCGTTTGCAAGATTCGCAACATCACTAGTTAGTGTCCTATTTGTTTCTTCAAGCTAAGAAACACAAGTGGGGGAAAATCAACAAATCAATTTACAAAATTTTAGTTGTCAAACAGTAATCCAAATTGAGACCTCCAGAACACCTCTCACCTCTTCACTTCTCCTTGTGTTACCACACTAGACTTTCCCTGGATAAAACTGCTGCTCCCTCAAAACTTCTTACATATCCCAAAAAACCAAAAATCTGCCCTTTTGTCACAAATCCTTAACAGTTTTTTTTAAAAATGAGAAAAATCACTTAATAAACCAAGAAAAGGAGAAAAGGGGCTTGTGTTCCAATCATGAAGAGTGAGTTTAAAAACTGTAGTGTTTCTTTCAAAATGTTGTTTAAAATTTTTAAAAATGAGTTTTTATTGAAGAAGCTTATATCCTTTTTCTATATTCCATTCAGATTATATTTTTATCTTTCCTTCCTTAAGTTTTATTATAGTTTATATGCTCAACTTTCCCACCAAATACTGCACATTTTCATTATAAACACAAGAAATAATATGTGGTGGCGCACACCTTTAATCCCAGCATTCAGGAGGCAGAGTCAGGTGGATCTCTGTGAATTTGAGGCCAGCCTGGTCTACAAAAGCGAGTTCCAGGACAGCCATGACTGTTAAAGAGAGAAACCTTGTATCAAATATCAAATCAAATAAATAAATTATGACTCACTTAATAAAGAATTAAATTTGCCACGGTAGGGTATACCCTTAACCTTAAAACTCAGTAAACAAATGCAGGAGGGTGTCTATAAATTCAAGGCCAGTCTGGTCTACAGAGTGAGACCCAGGCAGCTAAGGATAGTGAGAATTAAGATGTGGAATGGCAGAAAATGTTTCTAAACACAGGGGAGGTAAGACAAAGATTGTGAATTCTGGGTCATTCAGAGATCAAAATAAAGAACAATAAATTGTATTACCCTACTGATTTATATATATATTCATTTAGCTCCAACTTCTGTTTATTTCCATTTTCTACCATACTTAATGTACCTATCTCGGTTCTATTTGCCGAGACACAGTTGTATGTATTCTAGGCTAGCCTCCACCTTGCTGTGTAAACAAGGGTGTTCTTCAACTTATGACCCTCTTGCCTTCACTTCCCAAATGTTGGAATTACAGCCATGTGCTATCACATGTGTTATTTTTAATTTAATGCATGTAAGTGTTGACCTGAATGTATGTCTCTGTAGCATGTGTATGCAGTGCCCTCAGAGACCAGAAAGGGGTGTCAAACACCCTGTAACTACAGAGTTGCTACAAAGCAAGTATGAGCTGCCATGTGGGTGATAGGAATCAAACCCAGGTCCTCTGGAAGAGTAGCCAGTGCTCTTAGGCACTGAGTCATCTCTCCAGCCTCCACACCTATTTAGCGATTAAGATGAAAGGGTTTGCTGTTATAAGCATCTCTGTGTCTCTAAGCACTGTGCTCGTTTCTTTAGCATAGTTATCATAGTGTGGACTTTCTTTGGGTGGTACCATACACTTAAAATTTACCAGAAATAGTTATACTATTAACAAAATTACAGATATTATATTGAATTTAACTCTCCATTTATTGTAAAGAAAAATGTCATTTTCCAGACACTTAAAAGTTGACAGCTTATTTTCAGTCACATAAAGGGTAATTCAAACCTATGGCATTCATCTGACCTTTTGCTGGAGACAGCATCCACTGATGTATTTGTGCTATCTCTTTTGGCCAATTTTCTTCTAAATTGTTTCATCTCGTTTAATGAATTATAGGAATTATGTATGTATTCTAAAAATTAATGCTGTTTAATATATACCAATATCTTTTCTTTGTTTAGGCTGTCTTATGTCACATAGACGTTTTAGGTTCTAAAAGCTTAAACTTCCTATTTTTCACATCTGGTCCTTAAGCTAGGTACAATTTACTTAGTCAGATTGACCTTTATTCCTTTCACATAAAACCCCATTATTCCAAACCCACTTCCCGACTAAGTGTTTTTGCACTGGCTTTATTACTGTGTGCACAAACACAAGGTCTTGTGCACGCACCTTCCTCTAGTTGACTGTTCACTCCCTTACTGTGGTATTCAGTAGCTCTGCAAGACTGACAGCACAAGACCAACTGCTTTGTTTTAGCTTTCTCTGAAATGTTTCTTTAGTTAGACTCTGTTACCATCTGCTAACAGATACAGATAATTTTTAATTTACATCTGACACAGCTCCTAGATGTTTCTGAGATTTTTATGACACAATAATTTAATTACAAATCCAAAGCACCAAGAATTCTACTTACAGATGCAATTGTGGCATCCTTTTCAGTAAGTTCTTGCTTGTGTCTAGCCATCATCTCTTTTATCTCCAGCTCTTTCATGATTTTCTCTTTTTCCAAATCAGAATATTGTTCCTCAGCAATAGAACGAGCCAGCTGCTCAGAGTCTGCTTTGGTCAGGGTGATCTCCAGCTGGGCAGCCAAAGAGTCTCTGTATTTCAGAGATATACCATAAAAAAAATTAAGCATATAGTAATGGGATTGAATCCAAGGGCTCGTATATTCTAAACACACAGTCTTCCCAAGCTAAGTCCCAGATCCCTTGGAGATGGCATTTTAATGATCATTTTTCATTATGAAGTCAAAAGTCTTTCTCTACTTGATTCTTTATCACATTTTTTTTTTAACTTGGTGAAAAGGAGGCCGAAAATAGGACACGTACCCATGGACATTAATTCATTAAACGAGATGAAACAATTTAGAAGAAAATTGGCCAAAAGAGATAGCACAAATACATCAGTGGATGCTGTCTCCAGCAAAAGGTCAGATGAATGCCCTTACCTTTCATCCTGTAAGTCCTGCTTCTTCTGCTGTAACTCTTTACACAGCTTAGTCTTCTCTTCACTTTCTTCCTTAAGTTCTCTAACTTGTGTCTTATAAAGGGTCTAAGCAGCAAAACAGAAATGTGTCCATTATTACCAAGAATATGACTTACATTCAAAGCCTAGCCAGGCAAAAATCTCAATATACACACATATTTTCTTAATGTTGAGTAATTTGGGGCTCCTGAGAAATTAACAATTTTGTGGGTTTTCCCATTTTCTAGTCACCAATTAAGCAAATATTTGGCTATCTTCCATAGTACACTGTAGATTGAATATCCTACATCTAGTTCCTACTCAACCCCTAAAACAGCCAGTTAATAATATATATAGTATGATTTTCAACTGAATATTACAGCAAAAATTCCAGTTAAATGTACAGGCTGGTAGTATAAATGAAGAGGTGATGAAAAACATTGTTGGTTAATTTTGTTTGTTTTATGTTTGTTTTAAGGTGACAGATCAATGGAACTACTCCACATTGCTGGGCGGTGGTAGTGCACACCTTTAAGTCTGATACTCAAGAGGCAGAGGCAGGTCAATGAATTACTGAGTTCAAGGCCAGACTAATTTACAGAATGAGTTTCAGGACAGCCGGGCCTACACGGAGAAACCCTGTCTTGGTAGCCATTAAAAGAGGAAGGGAGGGTAGGAGGGAGGGAGGGGAAATACTTCATATTTTTAAAGTGCTCTCAAAAAAACCCACAAATATCAAAATGACAATTTTATTTCTTTCCTTAAAAAAGCACAATTTCCAAAATTTGATGCTTTTATAACCAGCGTCACAGGCTGGTAATAGTTTATGCTTAGGATTATGTTCTAGCAACAATACCTCATTTGTTGTTTTGAGACAATGTCTTCCCTTCTGTTGCCCAGATTTGCTTCAACTTTGAGGGCTCAAGTAATCTTCCCACCTCAGACTGCCTGGCAGCTGCAACTATAGGTGGATACTACCAAGCCAGTCTGATAAAGGATTCCTGTTAAAGAAATCTATAGTCTTTTGCCCAGCACTTTTTCTTTTTTATGGTACTGGGTACTGAACTCAGGACCTCCTCCCATGTTAGGCAAGCATTTCATCAATGAGTTATAACCCCAATCCCGGTTTGCTTTTTATGAATCATGTAAGATTCCACCTAAATACTTATGGTGTGATGGTAAACTACTATAATACCAGCACTCAGAAGGTAGACAGTTTGCAAATTGGAGACCAGCATGGGCTATACAGCAGGTGTGTATAAAAAAAAAAAAAACAAAAACAAAAACAAAACAAAAAAAAAAAACCTAAAACCAAAGCAAGCAGGGGCAAACAAACAAAAGCTGTGCATCTTACTCTCTTCTGAACTCCTAGGGTACCAGGCATGCACGTGGTACACATACATGCCTACACCCAAAATACAAATACACAGAAAGTGAAACAAGTATTTGTTTCAATTAAAAGACAATCATTCTCTGGTTCTGTAGGAAATGCCTTACTGAAAAATACTGCTCCGCTTCAAGCTGGTCTTGCAGTTCCTTCATTTGCCCATCTGCATCCTGCCGCTCTCTGTGAACATGGAAAGCCCAAGTCTTTAGTAAAGTAAGATATACACATTCAAACTCACTCTGCAAAGAATCCCTGCAATCAAGTAATTTTCATGCAACACTAACTTCACCACTGCCTTCCAAACTCTCATCCCTGCAGGCCTGGTGGTAGAGCCTGTAATCCCAGCAACTGGGAGGCCAAGGCAGGAGGGATTGTGAGTTCAAAGCCAGCCTGGAGAATTTTATGAGACCATGTATCAAAAAAACAAAACAAAAATCCAAACAACTGAAAGCCCTATGTGGTGACTTGTATGTGTAATCCTTGCACTCTGGAGGCTAGGAAAGAAGATGCCTGGGAGGTTGTAGCCAGCCAGGGCTACACAGTGAGGCTATAAAAACAGCTACAACAACAAAACACCAAAAACAACAGACACACACACACACAAAGAAAACTAATCCTTCAGCACTGTGCACAGGCTTTTCTTGAGGCTATGTCACACCGTATGTCATTAATTCAACAGCTAATACAGTGTGTGCCTGTATTTTCAGTTTATTTTATTTTCACGTTGCTATATAAATTGGCTCTGGAATTCCAATCAGTTTCACACTCCCAAGTGTTGGGATTATAGGAATTATCACCAAACCTGGCTTTCATTTTAAATAAATACAATTATATAAATAAACACACAAAACCTCTCAGAAGCCATCAATCTAACTATCTGAAACAGTTAACTTACTTTCGAAGTTCAGCATTTTGCTTTTCCAAGTTCATTTTCATTTCCATGAGATGATTATTTTCTTGCTTTATCTGCTTTTCTGACATTTTCAGGGTGTTAACTTGCTGAGTCTGCATCTTCAGGTCATTTTGCATAAGGCAACGCTTCTGAGTTTCCTGCTCTATCTTTAATGTCAAATTTCTAACCTAAAAAGTAAATTGTATACTTAGTATTTAAGTAAATTATTTTGATTTTTCTCAAGAACAATGATTTCTTAATCATATTAAAATATAGATATTTCTAATATTTTTAAATATAATCTTTAAGTTTTAAGTAACTAAAAATTATTCTGTTATGACTGATTTACTCTATCATTAAATCCAACAGACTCCATAGAATATCACAAGAAAAAATTAAATAATGCAGTCACCATTAAATATATCCAATAAAACTAGCTTCTTATTGGTTCACTCATTTTTCCTTAGTGTAAATCACTTACATCCTCATTTAGCACATCTTTCTGCTTCAGCAGCTCATTTAATTTCTGCTGGGACTGTTTGAGGTCACAGTCCAATAGAGAGCATCTTTTCTCGGCTTCCAGGAGTAGGTTTTCCACTTTCTGCTTTAAAGACCTTTCTTCCAATAGCTTCTTCTCCATTTCTATTATAATGAAAGTAGACACAACTATGAGTCTGAAATGTAAGTATTTTAATTAAGAGCAAGTGGTACTGTCCTATATTGTTATTTGTTTCTAACAGAACATTTTTATCACTTCAAATATACTTGAGATATTATAAATTTTAGGCTAGAAAATTGGGAGTTTTATTTCTGCAATATAAAATTATCATACTACTTGTGATACTACATCTATTCTAATGGAAAAAAGATAATACTGTCTTTGTGTAAAAGACACTGGCATCTTTCAAACAAACAAAACAGTGTGACTCTTCCTACTGGAAAGCACTCCAGGCAGATTCCATCACTTCTCTCTCCATATATTATTACACAGGTGTTGAAAATTAGGTTTGGGGAGATAGAAAGACTCAGAAACCCAACTTTCTGATCTTAAATCTTGATTCTGACACTTACTAATTATTTAAGTAGGTAAATGAACTTCTTTGGCCTTAATTTTCTTCCATCTAGGAGGGTAATGGCATTTAACCTCCAGCATATGGCAAAAAAGTGTTGAAGCTGATACATATATGGGACTTAAATACTGCCAGACATATGGCAGGCACTAGGTAAGTGCTGAATAACACTTAACAGGCTTTTTTTTTTTTTTTAAGAATTAGTAAAATGTTAGGAGAAAATGGAGTAAATCTACGAAGAATTAGTTTACTCAGTAGGTAATCTTTGCTTTTATAAGTTATATTTTCCTTCATTTTTAAAAAACAACTTGCAATAAACCTAACTTATCAATCAGAAAAATAATCTTTTAAAAGCATTATTTTCATCTTAAGGTGATCAACAAAGTGTACCCCTAACCAAGTAAGTTCAATTCTAAAGGTAAATTTTAGTTAATCTTTTGATTAGTATTTCAGTTCATACCCAAGTAGGAGTCCTCTGCCCTCTCATACCGAATGTTTAACATACAGCTATCATTTACAGTTGCATTAGGTAAGAATGTAATCCGTTAATTTTCAGGCCTTTTTAAAAAGTGTACACGTGTTCATATACGTATAAAGGCTTAAAGCTGATGTTGGGTATCTTCCTCGTCTGCTCCCCACTGTATACTGTGTTCAGTGTACATACATGTGTTCGCATGTGTAGTATTGGAGCTTAAAGCTGCTATCGGGTCTCTTCCTCGTCTGCTCCCCACTGTATACTGTGGCAGGGTCTCTGAGTGGGTGAATGTGAAGCTCACTAATTCTGGTTTGTCTAGCTAGTGAGTTTGTCCCAGGGATTCCCCTTCTCTGTCTTCTGAGTGCTGGGATTGCTGGTGGCTGCCATGCTTGCCTGGATTTGATATCACCACCTCCATGGCCAGAACTGAAAATATTTAATGAAGGGTCTTTAAAAGTGTGCACAGATAAATGAAACATTCTCTACATGCTAGTAAGTAGATAGTACTTCTAATTATTGTACATGTACAATAGCACTTGATTTTCACAACCTAATAATACCATCATTATCCCTTTACAGGAAACTAGACAAGGTCATACTGGCAATAATTACTTGTTCAAGACATGTTCTTAGTCTATGGAGGTGATAACATGTAGTAGAAAGAGCAAGAATTTTAGATTCAGGCTTAAAAGACATCTATAATATATAAGTGATGGGCGCCTATACATAAAAATGTAAGGAAGTCATCATATATCATGTATTAGTATTCCAAGGAACCACTGGAAACAAAAGTTACATTGAACTGTTTCATTTTTGTCAGTTTAAAAAAAAAAATCAAAAAAATAAATGCAATTACTTACTCAAAAATAAATAAATAAAAATATTCATTTAAGAAACCATATATTGGTGTAGAGAATCGAAAGAAGCACAAGAAAACTTACTGAGTTGATAGACATATTCTACATCTTGCTTTGGTGGTAGCTACATGAGTGTAACACAAACATCAAAACTATTTACACTTTATTGCATATAAATTAAACCTCAAAAGCAATTTAATTTTCTTCTACGCCATACACAAAGAAATTAACCTAATTAACTTAAGTCCATTAACTTAATCTCTTCAGATTAGACCTTCCTAAGTAAAGTACCTGTCTCATTTCTCTCTCTTTCTTTTTTGTTAGTCAGGGTCTCACTGTGTAGCCCAGTGTAGCTGCATAGCTGAGACCCCATCTGCTTCTGCCTCCTGAGTGCTGGGATTAAAGGAGTGCACCATCGTTCACGATTTGTTTGAATTAGTGCTTTAATCTAAGTTGGTTGTAATAAGAAAATCTAAATCTTAATTATATTTAAAGAGTGAAAGGCTACTTCTTCTAAGCTATTCGTATCTTAGCTAGAAGTGAAACTTCTGATCCAGAGTTTTAAGACTTGGACAAAAATATTTTCAAATATTGATTACTTGTGGAATTTCAAATCTATTAATAAAGTTAGAAAACAAACAATCCTAAGATAAGGCTAATGCAAAGATTGGTCTGTGGAAGCTAATATTGGGATCTATTAGTATGACATGGCTTTAATAAAATCTGACTGGCACCTTTAGTATGTCAGAGTCCAAAACACTCAGTGAACTGAATAGTCTAGCTCAGCGGTTCTCAATTATGACCCCTGAAGATCAAATAACCCTTTCACAAGGGTTGCCTAAGACCATCGGAAAACAGATATTTTACACTATGATTCATAACAGTAGCAAAATTATAGTTATGAAGTAGTAACGAAATTAATGTTATGGTTGAGGTCACCACAACATGAGGAACTGTATTAAAGGGTCACAGCATAAGAAGATTGAGAACCACCGTTCTAGATGGACTAGCTATTATGTAAATTTTGATCTTATATAACTATTAATACTTTTGTACCACAGCTAGGTAAATGTCAAACTACAGTAAAGTTATGTCAAAGAACACAGTTCCCAAATCAGTATAGAACATCACATTATACACCTTATGGCATCAATGTCACTGAAACATCACTTTCTTTCAGATCTAAAAATATGGTAGAATGATTTTGCATTTGGGCTTTAGTTTCTTAGAAATTGTTGTAATGATACAAAGGTTTAAAAAAAAAAGAAGTATATAAAGTTTCCCTGATAATTTCTTTCCTTTCAGCTTCCAATACTTGGCAATATAAACAAATACTATATTTTGTAAAAGTGAAGACTGACCCTAGAATGGGAACACACCTCACAGTGCATACCTTTCATGGCTTCTGATTTAGCTTCTTCAATGGATTCATAGATCTTGTTTTTATCCGCCAGCCGTGCTTTTGTGGTCTTGTGCTCAGCTTCTTCTTGCTCTAAACTCTGCTGTATCACTTTCAGTTGGTATGTCATATCTATTTCCATGTTGCTCTTTTCCTAATAAACATTGTCCATGGTGATTATTAACAGAATTTCAAAGACTTTTAAAATTCTCTTAAACAGTCTAAGATGTTCGGCATCTTCCTTGCCTTCTCCAGCTAAGTTTCCTGTGACATAACCGCTGGCCTCTGCCACCATCCATTGTTCTGAGATATGAACTGAGCGTCTAATTTCAACGATGTGACAAGAGTGCTTTTCTCACCATACAATACTTCTTGGGCTCTCCTCTTGCGATTCTAACTG
Source organism: Ondatra zibethicus (assembly GCA_004026605.1). Classification (NCBI taxonomy): domain Eukaryota; kingdom Metazoa; phylum Chordata; class Mammalia; order Rodentia; family Cricetidae; genus Ondatra; species Ondatra zibethicus. Next base: position 44,531 of record PVIU01006613.1, read on the forward strand.
CAGCCCTGAGACTACCCACTGGTGCTGCTGACAATGGACACCCTGGCTCTCCCTCACCAGCTCTCACCTTCCTGCCGCTCTCAAGGTTCCCCACCTGCTTCTCAGGTGCTAGTTTTACTTTTTTTCTAATTAGCTATTTTACTTTAAATGTATGTATATTTTGCTTCTATATATGTGTGTTTACCACATGTGTCTGGTACCCACGTAAGTCAGAAGAGGGTGACAGATACCCGAAACCAGAGTTACAGATGGTTATGAGCCACCTTCTGGGTGCTGGGAACCAAACCTGGGTCCTCTTAACTGTAGAACCATCTCTCTAGTTGTAGGACTCTGGTATTCTTTACACACAAGGTCTCTCTCTTCCTAAAGCATTATTTTTTAAACTTTAGAAATGTAGAATAATAGCCATGTGTAGTGGCTAGAACTTTAATCCCAGCACTCAGCAGGGAGAGGCAGGCAGATCACTGTGACTTCAAGACCTGCCTGGTCTACAGGGTTCCAGAACAGCCAGGGCTACCCTGAGAAACCCTATCTCTGAAACACCACCCCACCAACCACCAAAAGAGTAATGCTTGCAATCTAGCTACATTAAACAACAACAAACCTCATGATGTTCTACCACCCAAACAGTAGGTCTTTTTCTATGATGCTGGGGATTCAACTCAGGGTTTTGCACATGCCAAGTAAGCACTCTACCACTGAGCTACATGCCCAACCAGACGTGTTATAAGTTTGAAAGACTTGGATAATAGAAGTCAGTCTATTTTCTAAATATGCCCCAGGATTTGTAACACAGAGTATACAGCCAGCAAAACCTGAATTATTTATTATCTTACCCTTAAAGGATTAGTTTCATGACTCACTCCAGAAATACTGACAAAACAAGCAAATCATACCATTACTGTCCCCTATCCTCAGCTTTGCTCAAGCGGCTCTCCTCCAGCTAGAGTCGGCCTCTTTACCTGCCCAGCTTTCTGACATACCAGGTCACGGATCAGTTTCTACACCTGAAAGGCATACTGTGTACAAACAGCTACCATTTTGTTTGCATACAAAACATTAGAATTACCTAGGCCAGTGGTTCTCAATCTTTCTAACGCTGAGACCCTTTAATACAGTTCCTCATGTTGTGATGACCCCCAACCATAAAATTATTTTCATTGCTACTTTGTAACTGTAATTTTGCTGCTGTTATAAATCATAATGTAAATATCTGTATTTCTGATGGTCTTAGATATGTGAAAGTGTTGTTCCACCTCCCAAATGGGTTGCAATCTACAGACTGAGAACTGCTGACCTAGGGGCTTAATTATTACTTCTATTATTTGAGCCTGGGACTCACCAGGTAGCCCTCAGCAGCTAACCTTGAACTCACAGAGATCCACCTGCCTCTGTCTCCCCAGTGTTGGGATCAAAGGTTTGTATCACCATGACCAGCTTATTATCACTTTTAAAATTATCTATCAGACTGTGATATTATTTAAAGCAACATTGCATCCTAATATTTCTACTCTAGAAAACATTAAATATTCAGATCAATGAATAAATAAATTAAAATAAAATATTAACTAGAAATAATCCCTGGCTCCACAGAATTTAGAGAAAAAAAAAGCCTCTGAATGTCACAAGTCATATATCCCCCCCCCCCCCACTGAGGTTTTTTGAAATAAGGTTTCTCTGTTTAACAGTTCTGAAACTCACTTTAAGTCAGGGTGGTCTCAAACACACAGAGATCCACCTGCCTCTGCCTCCCAAGTGCTGGGATTAGGCATGTGCCACCACTGCCTAGTATAAGTCACATTTTAATTTTGTATTATTATTGTAATGTTAAGATATCCCAGTCAAAACTTCAATTTTCTTACATTGTATGAAAATCTCAAAGAACAAAATACTTATCTTAGAAAGTCTGAATTTCTGGGGCTGGCGACATGGCTCAGGGGTTAAGAGCACTGGCTGCTCTTCCAGAGGTCCTGAGCTCAATTCCTAGCAATCACATGGTGGCTCACAACCATCTATAAAGAGATCTGATGCCCTCTACTGGCATGCAGGCATACATGCAGAGCACTCATACATAAAATATAAAAATTAAATTTTTTTGAAGAAAGTTTGAATTTCCCCTGGGTCTCTAAAAAAGCACCACTAAAAAAGCACTGAGTCCCTTTGTTCATATAATTCAGCATACCAAGGGCTGCCTATATGGTATTAAAGTTATAGCTCTTGTTTATATAGTCAAGTTCAAATAGAAAAGTCTATGTACATGTGAAAATATTCTAGCTAATTAGTCCCTTATTTTGGTAACTTTTCTTTTCTTTTTTTAAAGATTTATTTATTTATTATATATACAATATTCTGCCTGCATGTATCCCTGTGGGCCAGAAGAGGGCACCAGATCTCATTATAGATGGTTGTGAGCCACCATGTGGTTGCTGGGAATTGAACTCAGGACCTCTGGAAGAGCAGCCAGTGCTCTTATCCTCTGAGCCATCTCTCCAGCCCTGGTAGCTTTTCTTATCTGAAATCGTGCTGTCCTCTTCTCACACACAAAGTGCAATGTGCTGTGGTTACCTTCTCTAGGTCAGCAAGCTTCTCTTGCAGCTGTCTCTTCTCCAGCTCTACTTTTGCTAGCAAGGCTTTGCCAGTCTTCAGATCTTCTTCCAGCCCAGATATTCTACCTAAAAATTCAAACATTCTTTAAAACAACATACTCAGCACACATTCAATTAAGAATTATCTACCTCATATTTTGGAATTGTTACTTGTGAATAAGAGTTTTATAACCTATCAGAACAGTACTTTAAAAGCTAATTTAGCTAAAACTCAACTGACTGTCCAAATCTAAAAAATACTATTTGAAAGTACATCTTTTGCTCACAAAATTTTAATCAATATATTTTAATGTTCTAATTTAATTTTGCAATTTTTATTTTAATTATGTGTCTGTGTTTGTGTCTGAGGATGGGTTTGTGAGTTTCATGTCCAAAAGGCCAGAAGAAGGAGCTGGAAGCCCTGAAGCTGGAGTTACAGGCAGTGTGAGCCTCCCAGTAGAAGTGCTAAGAACTGAATTTAGCAATCAATAAATGCTTTTAAACAGCTAAGCTGTCTCTCTAGCCCCAGGCTCTAACTTTACTAACAGAAAACTACGTTAAAAAAAATAAAACAAGCCAGGAGTGGTGGCCCACACCTTTAACCCCAAGTAGAGGCAAGCAGACAGATCTCTGAGTTCAAGGCCAGCCTAGTCTGCAGAGCAAGTTCAAGGATACATGGGTTTACACAGAGAAACCCTGTCTTGTAAAACAAAAAACAAGACAAACAACAAACCCAGGTTACTGCAATACATTATTCATTTAAAGTTATTTCAAAATCATGAATTACCAAAAAGCAAATCAAATGCAACCACTGATTTATACCTTGTAAATCATGAATTATCTCTGATCCATGGGTCCGGTCCCTCCTTTCAGATTCTAGAGCTGATTGAAGATTGATAAATTCCTTTTCAAGCTTTAACTTGGCAGTCTCAAGTAGGCAGTTTTTATCTTGTAGATCTCTATTGTTAGATTCTAGCTGCTGAATCTGTTTGGAACTTTCTGCCTGGGTTTTTCTTAACCGTGCTGCAGTATCAGACTCTGTTCGTAGCAAAGCATTAGCTTCATCCAGCTGTTATCCAATTCAAAAGCAAGCAGATTACCACAGATGTAACATAATAAATAGCATAGAACATCAATTTATTGTCTTGTTACCAAACTACTTAAATAAAAATTCCAAGTATCATCCCCTTAAGTGTCAGAGCTAAGAGCTTAGCAACACTGCAATCAACATTAACAGGTGTGGATAAACTCAGTACTTTACACACAAACCAACCTACTTGTTTCTGGAGTTGATTGACTTTCTCAGTGGATATCTGAGAGCTCTGGTTCCTTTTCTTCAAATCTTCAAGTTGATCTTTTAAGCTGTTAACTATGAACAAAGCATTTTAGCAGCAAGCTTCAATACAACAAATACACTCAATATTTTTCTTAAACATTTATTATTTTATATCACGAACCATCATTTTCCAAATTCCGTTTCTTGTCAGCTTCATGATCAGCTTTCCGTTGATATTCTGCATTTTTATGCTGAAGAAGAGCCTTTTCTCTTTCCAACTGTCTCAGTGCTGACTCTACATTTTTCCTAAAGGTAATCTGAAACAACGATTAATATTATTATCAAAAGGAAACAGGCAGAGAAAACAGATCAAAACCCATCAGTGATCTCAAAAACATAAAAAGATACCTAAAAGGCTATCACTGTTTTGTTAAAATTATAATGTTCCCATGTTTGCAAATAGCATACTACAATGAAATAATCAGACCCTTGTACTGGTTGGGTTTGTGTGTAAACTTGACACAAGCGAGGGTCATCAGAGAGGAAGGAGCCTTAATTGAGAAAATGCCTTCATGAGATCCAGCTGTAAGGTATTTTCTCATTTAGTGATCATTGAGGGAGGACCAGTCCATGGTGGATGGTACCATCCCTGGGCAGGTGGTCCTGGCTTCTATAAGAGTGTAGGCTGAGAGGGCCAGGGGAAGTAAGCCAGTAAGGAGCACCTCTCCATCGTCTCTACATCAGCTCCTCCTTCAGGGATTCTGCTCTGTTTGAGCTCCTGTCCTGACTTCTTTTGGGGATGCTCTGCAGCAATGCTGAAGTGTGAGCCAAATAAACCCTTTCCTCCCCAGTTTGCTTTTTGGTTGCGGTGTTTTTGTCACAGGAATAGAAACCATAACTAAGACAACCCTTAATACTTAATTTATTATACTATTAAACAGTCATGCTCTCTGAAACTTTCTATCACTAATAAACCATCACTATTTAATCCAACGGACCTAAAATGTTATTAATAGCAATTCTTTAAAAAAATTACTTCCTGTTTTTAAGGCACACCAGACATTTTAGTAATCATATAAAAGCAAGTTTTTAAAAATTTTAAAGTTAGTATGCAAAGTAATAGCTTCATTATGGCATTTACATACCTACAGATATTCAAACTTTTAAAAGAAAAAAAAAAAAAAACACGAACTACCTACACTAAATTAACTCAAACTGGCACAGCAAGTCACCCTGCAGTGATCTCCATCTTGTTCATTTATGACATAAGTAGGTTTTACTGATATGGACTGCAAGGCCTCTGAGAACTCTGTAGCTAAGTGGGTATCAAAGATTTTTATTGCCAAAAATGTTAATAAAGTACAGGAAATTTTTACCTCTTCTTCTAGCTCCTTTGCCGTTTTCTCTAGGCGAGTATTAATAGATCTAAAGAATTTTAGAAAGAAGCAGTAAATAAAATAATTCTAGTTTATGGTAAAAGTATAGTCTATTAATTGAGAAAGCATTTGTATAATTAATTTGCGCTTTTCACTTTCAGTGCTGTATTTAAGCTTCAATTTTAAAATGCACTGCCTGGCACATACTTGCACTTCTGTTCCAGTTCCTCCTTGGCTTGCAACTCACTGCTAAGGTGTTCTTCTAGTGCATACAATTTTTTCTGAATCTGTCAAAAATATAAAATACAATGAATCATAAGCTTTGATCACAAAGATGAGCAACTTAAAGAAAACAGCAATCCCTATTAGCCTTTCCATTTACTGACCTCTTTGTAAGAGCACAGGATTGGTGCTGCTAGTGTGACTGGCTTAGAGGGAAAGCACCCTCACCTCCCACTTTCTCCCTCACAGTACACATACAGGTATGAACACATTTACAGGAATAAACTCTTTTGTGATTTCCTACACAGTGATAGGAACACTACTATGAAGGAATAAGGATTTAATGCATCTTGAGTAAATGATAGCTAATCCTATATCAAATCCTCTTAGTTTACATTAGCTCTTTTAAGACAAGTTAAAATGATAAAAACTACTAAATAATACATTTGAAATATTCCCTTAAAAATATTTACTATTATCTTTTTACATGTATATGTGTATATGTTTATGTATGTGCCTGCATGAATTTAAGTGCACCACATCTATACAGGAGCTCTTGGAGGCCAGGAGATGGCACTGGATCCCTTCCAACTTGTGGGTGCTGAGAATTTAACACAGGTCCTCTACATGAGCAATAAACACTCTTAACTACTGAGCCATCTTCCAGCTCCAAAGAGCTTTTTCTTTGTTTTTTGAGACAGGATCTCACATCTCAGACAGTCTCTGAGTAGATTGGAAATGCTATGTAGTCAAGCTGGAGTTCAGTTCACAGATCCATCTGCCTTACTTTTGAGTGACAGACTTAAAGGTATGTCCACCTACGCCTTCATTTCCCCCCCCCCCGTTTTAAGGATTTAACTTTTTGAGATCCTATGGTACCTTGGATGCAATAAATACCAGGCACTTTACAAGTGTTGTTCCATTAACAGGAACAAAATACATGAGACAATATCTCCTACATGTGGCGGCACGTGCCTTTAAACCACTCAGGAGGAAGATAAAGGAGCCCTTCTAGGAATTCAAGATCAGCCTACTCTACATACTGAGTTCCAGACCTCAACAAAGTAGTGTTATATCCATCCACCTTATTAACTTAAATTCAAAAAGGTGAATATTCAGGTCAAGGCAAAAATGATGCACCAAAGCCAAGGTTCTAATGAGTATGTTCCCTGGGTTTTTTTAAACATTTTTTTCATCTTAAATACAACAAACAATCAAGCAACTCTTCTATTGTTCAAAACAAGCATAGGCTAAGAGCTGAGGAGATGGCTCAGTCAGTAAGCTGCTTACTGAATGAGCATGAGGATCTGAGTCTGGATCCTAACATAATGGAAAAGTCAAGGCATGTTGGTCTCTAGCACTGGAGAGGCAGAGGCAGGCAAAGGCCAATCTGGTCTAGAGGGTGAGCTCCAGTTCAGGGGGAGGAGAGGAGGGTGGTTCGGAGGGAAGTGTGGCAGGGACAGGCAGCTCTCTGGGGTTGCTGGCCAGTCAGTCTGGCTTACTCTCTGAACTCCAGGTACATCGAGACCCTTTTTCAAAAATGAATGGATGGACAGAAGAAAGAAAGAAAAGTAGAGAAAGTACTGAGGAAGATACTGACTACTGGCCTCCACGCAAGTGTATACATATAAACATATTCAATCATGTTCACATACACTAAACAGGTAAGTAAAGTCAACTATCTTTATCCTTTTCAGTACATACACACCAAACAAACCATTTTGAAACAACTATTTGTTTTAAAAAAATACAGGGTAATGAGTGAGTCAAGATAAGCACTTTTAGCTGCTATAATACTCTAAACATACTATTCCATGCCCGTGATAAATAAGAACAAAAAAATTACATAACTCATTTTAACAATAGATTTTTAAGAAAAATAATAAAAGGGTACTTGGTAGAGAAAAGGACGGCAAGTCTCTTGGGTAGACGCAGTACTCCAAATGGGAAGCAGACTATGACTAGATTAAAACATGAGCTTTTCTCCTTTTCAGTGAGTGTATTTGACAACGTACCTCCTGACTTTCCTATTCAGAAAAGAAAGAAAGAAAACATTTCAATGCTTGTTATATTTTATAAAAGTTCATTAAATATATCCAATAGGCTCTTCTACCTTTTGTTAAGTTTTAAGAAAAATTAGCACTGTAACTTAGACTTGTATGTGTATCAGTCACAAGATATTTTAATGCTCTGATTAACTGTTCTTTATATAAATGCATTAGCAAACAGGAACTCAAGATCTCTATCACTCTCCAACTTCTACGCCCACTGCTTGATACATATACTCTTTCACAGCACTGAGATCACGACGTCTTCTACCTGCTATTACATCTGTTTATAAATTTATCACTCTTGCTACTGAATGAAGCTAGAAGCACATATTCACATAAAAGAATTACTTCAAAGTTGTGCCGAACACAGCACACTCAAAGAATGGTATCTCATTATTCATAAAGTGAACTTTAAAAAAAAAAATTAGTGGCATGATGGGGCTAGTGATATGAGACGGTCCAGCGGTTAAGAGTACTATTGGCTGTCCTGCAGAGGATCTGGATTCAGTTCCCAGAATCCACTTGTAAGACTGAACTCTATTTTCAGGGGCTCCAACCCCTCTCTTCTGGCCTCCACTAACAGTGAACAGACATAAATACAGGCAAAACACTCATAAACAAAAAATAAAATTTGTATTTGAAGACAATCAGTGGTTATGAGTATTTGAACACATACCTAAAGTAAATAACATAGTAAAAATGTATACATACTTCACTCTTCCTTGTTTGTATTGCATCGTTTTCTCTACAGGGTGGAGAGTCACTTAATAACCTGGAAAGACAGAAGGATAGATTTTTTTGCATTCTACCTTAATTCATTTTGTCTTATATAAATGCACATTCTAGGTGCAGCACTTATTCTGCTGCTGGGCAGCCACACCTCTGCCTCTGCAAAGAAGGTGCCCAGTCTGAGCTCTGTTAGGACTAGAGTCACAACATGGACCTCTTCATTCTACTTGCATTTCTACAATAATTATATTCTGTCGGGGTTTTTTTGTTTGGTTTGGCTTTTGTTTTTTGAGTCAGGGTTTCTCTGTGTAGTTTTAGTGCCTGTTCTGGAACTGGCTCTTGTAGACCAGGTTGGCTTCGAACTCACAGAGATCCGCCTGCCTCTGCCTCCCAAATGCTGGAATTAAAGACTTGTGCCACCACCACCCAGCTAATATTGTTTCTTTTAAAAAGGAACATCTCTTCTTTATTATCTTCCAAAAAACTATTTATTTTACTCATTTATTGTGTGTGTTCATGCACACAAATGCCAGGCGATACATGAGAGGTCAGGGGACAATTTGGGAGTTGGTTCTCTCTTTCCACCATGTGAGTCATCTGGCTTGGCAGCAAGTGCCTTACCTACTGAACCATCTTTCGGTTGTATTCTTCCCACCATCTATAAACATGGATAAGTTTTTTTTTTTAATCCCTGATACTCTTTTTGAAAACACATATAATCTTGTTTAAAAGATTTTTTAATTTATTTATAATTATACAGTGTTCTGCATGCATGCTAGAAGAGGGCATCGGATCTCATTATAGATGGTTGTGACCACCATGTGGTTACTAGAAATTGAACTAAGGACCTCTGAAAGAGCAGCCAGTACTCTTAACCTCTGAGCCATCTCTCCAGCCCAAAAACATATATTCTTTAATTTTGTGTGTATAAGTATTTTGTCTAAATGTTTGTCTGTGCACCACACATGTGCTTGGTGCACACAGAGGCCAGAGAAGGGCAGTGGATCCACAGAATTGGAATTAAAGATGGTGGTGAACTGCCATGTGGGTACGAAGAATCCAACCTGGATCCTCTGGAAGAGTAGTCAGTGCTCTAATGACTGAACCATCCCTCCAGTACATTAGCCTTATTTTGTTCAGAACTTTAAAAAGTTTTAAAACATTATGACTAGGGAGGTGACCAACCCATCTTTATTTGCCTGAGCTTTTCCTGGTTTTGTTATTTCATCCCAGGAAAAACCTCGAACCTGAGCAAACTGTGACAGCTGTCACTTTCATCATTACATGTGGGTATACCAAGACGCTTCTCAAACACTTTTAACATCTGACTCCAATATTTAACAGTTTTCAGGGACTCCTCCTTGCTTACCAGTCAAAAATTCCTCAGCAGAACATCTACTGGGATAATCTTTTTAAAGGTAAATATCACATTCTATCTTTTTTTTTTTTTAAAAAAAAATAATTCTGTGATTCTCTTATATCCTTCATGAGATAATAAACTCCAGCAAAATCAAATATTTGTTCTTACTGCATATCTTCAAAATAATATAGGACAGCCTTATAATCATTTATAGATAAATAAAATGTAACATTCAAACATCAAATGATGAAATAAAATTAAAAATAATTTAGACAGTACATTAGGCAAAAACCTTACAGCTAGGCTATAATAAAAATAAATTTTAATAAATAAATCACATACAAATTTTCTCTAAAGTAGGTAAATCCTATAAAAGGCAGCTGATTTCCCACAAAAGCTTTAGGGATTGGAAAAGTCTCTACATCTCCTTTGTCGTCCTCGATGTCATCAAAGTTGCTGCTGTCTATGTCACTGCTGAGCTCAGGCACCACTGGAGCTGCCGCTGGGAGGAAAGGAAATGTTATTCCACTCACAGCTAAAATAGAAGATCTACTAATTTTTTTTATGATATATCATATTTTATACAAAAATCTACCAACCTATCTTCCATCTGCCATTTCATAGAAGTAACACATTGTAAGTAATTTATTACTCTATTCGATCAGCTTTAAATACAGGCTAATATATCAAACAAGGAAGGACTATTATATTATTCTAGGAGCTAAAATTTACAAGTAGCAATGACATACATATATTATTTCTATATATACACATACATGTATACTTCTACACTTTTTATGAAGAAATATTTCTCATGAATCAACATTATATATACAAAATAAAAATAAATTACTATGTTTTATCAGAGTATGGTCTTAACAAGTAACTATTAATTTATCAACTTAAATACTCAAGTTAAAGGACTACATTCCATGACTGAGATCCACAAAACTGCCAAATAAAGAAATGGTATAATGTCTATTAGCAAAAAATTTGGGAAAAATGCACACTAGTTTACTAGAAGAATGATGAACTATTTACCTACAAATTTTGCCACAGGAAAGATGATTTCTCAATTTAAGACACATTCTATCAAACGTGCTATTTCAGAAGAGGAAATCAATTTGTAAGACTCAAACTGTAATAAAATAGAACACATAGATTGACTGACTTACTCTCTCTTATGTTTTCCCAATTCCACTGATCATTCTTAAAGAAAGGATGCTGTTTTATTTCTTCTACCCCATTTCTTCCAAGTCGTACCTCCCTAAACAACGCAGTTAAAGACAATATTATGAAAAATGAGAATATTAATTTTTCAATTTTCACCAAAGGATCATAAATTTAAATATTTTTACTAAATATTTTTACTAAAAGTTTCAGCTTAAAATGTTTTTCTTTTTTTTAAGATTTATTTATTTTATATATAGTGTTCTGTCTGCATGTATGCCTGCAGGCCAGAAGAGGGCACCAGATTTCATTACAGATGGTTGTGAGCCACCATGTGATTGCTGGGACTTGAACTCAGGACCTCTGGAAGAACAATCAGTGCTCTTAATCTCTGAGCCATCTCCCCAGCCCTTAAATTTTCTTAAAACTAAGCTATGTGTCTGATCTTTGAACAAATCAAAGAGGAATAATGATACGTAATGAATAGTAAACTATATGGGAAATAAACTTCCACTGGCATTCTGTCAATCAAAAGTATAAAAAAAAAACACTAAAAAAAAATCCCTCTGTACATGCATGGCCCACTGATCTTAGCTCATGACAACTTTGGGCAAAACAGTACTTCAGGCTGCTCTCATAGAAGCACCAATCCTTTTCCTCTTAAAAAGAACTATCCATATTTACTACTAGAAGCACTCCCTCTCCATTAATATTAACATCTCATTCTGAATAAAATGAAAACAATTATTAAGAATTTCTTTAACTCCCTTGGAGCATTCCTGAAAACAGGATGGAAATAGAAATTATCAAATGTAAGTGTGTTTCCGGTGAATTTCCAGTGTGTATCCCATGTTATAATGAAATCCGTAGCAACCCCAGCAAACATTATTCAGGTTCTATTTCATTTTATCAACACTGGTTGTTCATCAATCATATAACTAACAAAACTTACAGTTCTTTTCAACAAATCATTAGAGAAACCCAAGAAAAATCAAATAGCTTCTTCACTCTTTCTAAGGCAGCTTTCACACCTTTGTTCATCTATTTAGTTTTTTAAATCATAGAGTCTCCAGTGCAGACTTGTTCACATACAAATGCAAACTGAAGAGTTGGAAAGAAGCTCTTCCATACTACACAAATAGTTCTTTTATGGGTGGGCTGAGACGGGACCTCATTCTGAATCCTTGACAGTCCTGGAACTCACTATGTAGACCAGGCTGGCCTCGAACTCAGAGATCTGCTTGCTTCTGCCTCTGAGTGCTGGGATTAAACAACAGCTACCTTTAAACAAATAGCTCTTAAGATTATAAATTATCGAGCATTCATCCACAGAAAATGCTGTCCTCTCAAAGTTATACAATCAAGAGTAATATGGAATACTATGTAAGAGGATAAAATGTGAATGACATAAATTTTATCTTTCAAAAGCCCCCCCCCAAGATTTCATTTACTAAATCATTTATACATCTTTATTGACATGAGGATTAAGATATAAATTAGATGACAATTAGGTCATATTCACAAGATGATGAAAGTAATCCAAGAGCAGGCTTAAGGTGGGAGTGGGAGGACTAAACCATAATTAAACTACAGAGGTTAACTTACATGTATGTATGTAAGGCAAGCATACTTTCATTTCTGCACATTGTAAAAGTAAAAGGGTTTCTCCATAAAAAAACTCTGTGTACATTACCTGTCTGTTAAGAAGGCACAGATGAGATTCTTTGCATGCTTAGAAATTTCTGTATCTTCAGGGAAACATAGTGAATTTTTATGATCCATAATTTTGCTATAGGTTCCTACAAGTGAATCTGCATAAAACGGAGTGTCTCCTAAATTTTAAAGAAAGACAGCAATGAGTGGAATAAAGAATTCAAGTTAAATACTTTTCATATAATATTTAAGTATCTTAAGTTTAAATCCATCTTCTTTCATGAAAGAACAAATGGCTTTATATGCCAAGAATCACAGTGGAAATGAACAGCTATATATACAAACACATTTAAAATGTAACCACACCATGACCTTTTAGCCTTGAAAAAATAAATTTGCCTCTGAGTTTCCTCTAATTGAAATATTGTATCTTGAGATCAAATGTAGTGGCACACACCTATAATCCCAGCACTTGGGAGGCAGAAGCAGGCAGATCTCTGTGAGTTCAGGCTAGCCTGGTTTACATAGTGAGTTCCAGGGCTACATAGTGAGACCCTGTCTCAAAAAATAAACAAAACCAAAACAAACAAAAAAGAAAGAACATATATTAAGACCCGAGCTGAAAATAATTTTATAATTCATCTCAACTGTGATGACTTAAATCACACAGTGATTACAGACACCTTTCATCCCAGCACTCCAGAGGAAGAGGCAGGTGGATCTTTTATGAATTCCAGGCCAACCTGGTCTACCTAAGAGGGTGTCTCAAAAGGAGAAAGAAGAAGGAAGAGGAGGAGGAATATGAAGAATATGTATTTCTTTATGTGCTGAGTTTCAGGGAAGCCAAGGCTACAGAGAGAGATTGCGTCTCTAATAAACAAATGAAAACTTGGAAACATATACAAATAGTAAACAAAATACAATTTGCAATTCAATAGCATAACAAGATTACATGAATTAAAGAATGATCTTAGTTCTCTATACCTATTGAAACAAATACTAAAATTTGCTTAAATAGTTACTCAACCATTTAAAATACTTTACAATAAAAGGATTATTAAGACATCGCAGGGGCTAGAGAGATGGCTTAAGTGGTTAGAACATGCAGAGCTTTTGCAAAGGGCCAAAATCAGTTCCCAGCACCCGTGTGAGGTGTTCAACACGAACTGTAACTCCAGCTCCAGGGGATTCTCTCTCTCTCTCTCTCTCTCTCTCTCTCTCTCTCTCTCTCTCTCTCTCTCACACACACACACACACACACACACACACACACACACACACACACACAGAGTAAATCTTTAAAAACAACCTTGTAAACTATGGGCGCTGGAGCAATAGTTGGACAGCTAAGAGCATTTGCTGCTAACTCTTCCAGAGTTTGGTTCTCAGCACTCATGCCACATTTGCCCACACAACCTCAGCTCCAGGGATGCATCAGAAGACTAAAAGAGGCCTACAGAAGCTGTAAATTTGTTCTTGCTCTAATACTGCCTTAATTTAAAAAAGATCTAGTGATGAGAAGCAGCACACCTGCAATCCCAGCATACAACAGGCTGAGGCAGTGGATTTTGACTTTGAGGTCAGCATCAGCTATATGAAAATACTTACGAAAATAAAAGGATCTACTGGAGAAAACTTCCTACCAACATATAACATACTTTATACAGTGAACTTCTTTTCAATCATTCTGCCAATCTTATATCAGATTCTACTTTCTTGACTTATTTACTGGCATGTGCATGTGTAGGCAGGTGCATGTGTAAGCATGTGCATACATGCATAGGTCACATTCACAGGTGGTCAAATCACAATTTGCAGGTATTGGTTCTCTTCTACCTGCACCTGAATCCTAGAGATCAAACTCAGATGGTCAAGCTCAGTAGCCAGTTCTTTTACCCTTTAAGCCATCTCACCAGCTCTACATCAGTGGTAATTCAGTTCTCAGAAATTCTGACCCCTCCCTTGAACAACACAATTCCTTTACATTCTCCAATTCTTGACTCAATTATAAGGTGTTAATATTGACTTACCCACTAGCATCTCAAAAAGGAAAACACCTACAGACCACCAATCACACTCTCGACCATAGTAGCCATCACCACCTTGTGATTTCAGAACCTCAGGCGATATGTAATCAGGAGTTCCAACTGCTGTATCGCAATGCACCATGCCTGTCTGGGTAAACAACAGAATTAAAACACAAAGCCAAACAACCAGTTGAAGGTGAATACATACAGACAACTGATTTTATTATCAGACAGACAGTGACACTCATCACTTCCAACAGAACATCATGACCTGGCTTCAGGACTTAGGCAAAACCACCAAATGCACAGAAATACCTGGATGAGGGAAACCAGAGTTAAGTTTTCATCCATGCGAAAAGGAAAAGACAGTGGGCTCCCAAGACTATGAAAACCGACAATTTTTGTTGTTTATTTATTAAAGTAAGGGAGGTACAAAATGTGACCTTAATGACACAACATGGGGAAAACAAAAGAATCATTAAGAAAAAAGCAGCTTTGCTGTTTTGGAAAGAAGCAAAAGCCCTTAACGATGGCAAAGTGTCTCTCAGGTTGGACATGGTGTTAAGAAGTGATTCACAATTTATCAAGAGTATACGGAAGAAATGTATTAAACATTTAAACTAAAAGACCATAAAGTCTTGGCGCTTCTTAGCTTTATGTATTTTTAATTATGTAGCTGTACTAACATACTTGGCAAAGTATCTAACACCTTCACCTGTGCTTGGTTTTGTTGGTAATACGAAACTTTCTGTATGTGTATAATGTATACATGCTCATGTTTGTGTGCCTGTGTGTGGAAAAGCCAGAGGCCAAGGCTGGGTACCTTTCTCTACTACCCTTATTTTTTGAGACAGTCTCCCCCTGAATCTTGAGCTCAGTAGCTGGCTAAACTAGCAGCCAGCACAGCCCAGGGATCCTTTTATCTCAGGTCTTCAGGACTAGTGTTATAAGTATATGCTAAAATGTTTGGCCTTCTTGTGGGAACTGGGGATCTAAACCCAGATCCTCATGCTTGACAGGTGAGTATCTTACCCACGAGCCATATCCCTAGATCCTCAGGTTATCTTTTTGACAAAAATAAGAATCATAAGGGAGAGCTAAGTTTGAGTCTCAGTGATTCCTTACAAAATAAATACTTCTGTGAGACTATGATGAATGGCATTCTCCCTTTAAAAATCACTGTTCTTATCCACAAATTTTGGCTGGCATACTGTTTTCTTTAAAAATAAACATTTGAAAAGGGTACTTGATATTTTTAAACTGTCTGATGGAGAAGTATTCAATTAAGTGGATATAGAATCAACATTTATGACAAGTCTCTGGCCTTGTTTAAAGAACTACTAAAAGGTAAAATGAGAAACCAAAACACTGACTCATTTACCTTCAGGGAGAATGGGAAGAGGGTGGTGACAGGACACAAGTAACCTGCCTTGACCACACACTAGCTGGATTCCCTTAGTTATTATTCCCTTGGGCACTAATTACTTTATTACAGCTTTTTTCTTCCTCTGTCACCCTTATTATTAACTGAGTGATTGATAAGTGGGGTGGGAGGCAAACACACAAGCAGACAATTTGCAGGAGTTGGTTTTCTCCTATTACCATGTGAATCCCAAGAAATCATCTCAAGTTGTTAGGCTTGGTAGCAAGTGCCTTTACTAACTGAGCCATCCCACTGGCCCAAGCCATGTAGTTTCTTAACAACATACTGGTATTGCTCCTAAAATGCAGCAAGTAATACCATTTTCATTTTTTAAAATGTACAATTTTGAGGAAAACAGAATTTTTCACAAACAAACAAGAAGAAACATCAGATATTAAAAACGGAAGTTAGCTCTTCTAGAGGGTCCAATTTCCATCATCCACATGGTAGCTTACAACCATCTTTCAATTCCAGAGGATCCAATGCCCTCTTCTGACCTTTTCATGCACCACGCTTTCTCTGACAAAATGTAAGGATCACTGAAAAATGATTTTACCATCTATGTCTATCTATACTGTTGACAGACTATAAAAACATGAAGGGATACATAGTCTATCAATTTATCTTCTTTCTTAAACGATCTCTGAAACATAAAAGCCATTCTTTTAGATGCACATCACCAAACCAGAAGCTAGATTTGACCACTGAGCTCTAGTCTGTCTCTGATGTAGTAACAATAATAAAGGAAAGACCAACAGTGATAGAGCTTCAAACCTGCAACAGCATTATTTATCTAACAATTACATAAGCATTAAAAGTTCTGTATAATTTTTAAAAATCTGTGCCTAAGGACACGTGAGTGCTTGTATGATGCACTAGTGGCGCTAGTTGTTCTGAAGGCGTGAAAACCATATCAAAGGTGAGATTCAGTCTCTTGGAAAGACAGATTACTTACTAGCTACAAGTCATCTTCTAGACAATCTTATTCCATCAGGAATTAACAGTACAGAGAAGGACAAAAATGTAAAATTACATAATCAAAACAAACCAGTATCATAATTAGCTATGAAGTTAATGTTATTGAGCCAATTAACCATAAACTATCTAGTAGCAAAATACCACATTGAATGACGACTCCATATTTATTTACCCTATACAGAAGAGGTAGGGGGAAGCAGTGAACCATTTCTTTCCTTATTTTATATCATCTCATTTCTCAAAGGGGGAAAAGAAAAAACAGAAATAATGATGGTAGAAGTACCCCTGCATTTTGTGGTCCAATACTACCTACATAGGCTATTACTAATTAGCTTTGATTGATAACAGATTCTTGTCAACATTCTATGAAGAGATAAATGAACTGAGGAATGATTTACTCTAGCAGTCAGTAAGTCACTAATAAAGTATTTTACATCTAGATGGTGGTTTTGTCTTGAAGTTGTTACACCATTATCAAAACTAAATTTATTTTCACTCAAAACTGCAAAGCCCTGAATTGCAATTATTTGCTTCTTAAACACACACACACAGAGCAGAAAACTAGGACTAGCAAGAAGGCTCAGCAGGTAAAGGTGTTTGCTGAACAAGCCTGGTGACCTGACCTCATCTCCAGAAGCCATATAATGGTGGAAAAAGAAAACTGACTCCACATAGTCATCTTCTGACCTGTACATGCACAACATTGCATGTGTATATACATTCTCTCTCTTTCATACACATAAACACAGTAAATATGAACATTTTGAAAACTAGCATTTTGTTTACTGGATTACTTACTTCATCCATTTTCATACATGTGCCAAAATCTGCTAATTTTAGATGTCCATGTTTATCCAAGAGCATGTTATCAGGCTTCACGTCCCTGTGTATTAAGCCCATGGAGTGTATTGCATCCAGTGCAAGCACTACTTCAGCAGTGTAAAACTTGGCCCATTTTTCAGGCACATCATAATTACTCATAAGGTTTACAAGGTCTCCACCTGGCATGTATTCCATCACCATGTACAGGTACCTGTCATCTTGAAAGGCACAAAAGAGCTGGAAAGGGGGAAGAAATAAGATTATACTAAAAACAAAGCCATGAACAAAACAAACCCTCAAATTATTACTTGTGAAAAACTGGAATACTTTATAACTAAAGCAGAGTTAAAATTTATGACACCTTTTACTTCTTGATCAGGCCCATTTAATTAAAAAAAAACAGCAGGCCAATTTTACATGGGTGTTTTTCTAGAATATTTTCTATAAAATATTCATAAATGAATGTTTTCCTCTCATGGAAAACACAATGTAAGAAACTAAAAAATATTTTTAAAAAGACATAATAAGAGCAAAGAAGATAATAACTTTTTGAAAACTAACCAAACTATTGTTCATACCTTACACAGAAGAGAGCTGGGAGCAGGGATAGCTTAGAAACATCTAACAGATACCAATTTAAAAGAAATAAGGCCCATTTCAATGAAAAAAACGAATGAGTAATCAGTAGCCATGCTTGGAAGAGAACTAACTCCTCTTTTCTATTCTCCGTGCCCTTATTCATGATAAGCAGTAAGCTGCATTGTCACCTGCTTCCAGGCTGCAGTGTGTTGCTATCAGACCCCAGGAAGACAGAGTAACCGAAACTACCGAGAACGGGTATCTGTACAGCACCCTAGTCCCTCTCCGGAAGTAAGCAAATAGAAAATGTAGCACCCAGCATTTAAGATATAAGAGCTAGCTAGCAATACGCTTAAGTGATTGGCCAATCAGTGTTGTAATTAATATAATTTCTGTGTAATTGTTTCAGGTCTGGGCGGCCAAAAAACTAAGGAGCAGCCTCCTTCTACAACCCAGAGATTATGTCAATCAAGAGCTCCTTTCTTTCTCAGAATCTACTCGGCAGAATTAAAGATCAAAAGATACCAAAAGACAGAATGGTTAACTAGAAAATGCCAATGAACACACTGATAGGGAAGCAATTTAGATTTAAAGCTAAAAATGGTATACTTTAGTGCTCTCCTCTTTTCCCTTCTTTTTGAGACAAGGTTTCCTTATGTAGGTCAAACAGGACTCAAACTTAGAAAGAATTCCCTCGTGCAGCCTCCCAAGTACTGGGACGACAGCTGAGTCCACCACACTAGCATTACTATCATTCTTTACTCAAGCAAATTATCAAAGCTTGTAAGTTGCCACACAAAAAAATTAGTTTGAACCATACAGATCAGAATTTCTAAACAATGGCTTCATTCAGCCAAATAAAAACAAAAGGAGACTTAAGATTTAATCTCATTTCTAATTTTATTTTATGTATTTGGGTGTTTGGCCTGCATGTATATAAGTGCATTACACAATTGTCCCCAGTATTTTCAGAGGTTAAAAGAGTGTTGGATCCCTTGGAACTGGAGTTAGAAACATTTGTGAGGTGCCATGTATATGCTGGTCAAACCCAGGTCTAGAAGAGCAACCTGGCTCTTATCTCTACAGAATCCCTCAACATCATTTTTAAAAGCAGTACTAATGACCTTTTAATCAACTACATGGCTGGAAAAAAAAAGAAAAACAAATCTCTGCCAGGTGGTAGGTGGCGCACACCACTCAATTCTAGCACTCAGGGGGCAGACAGAGGTGGGTCTCTGTGAGTTCTAGGTCAGCCTGGTCTACAAATGGAGTTCCAGGGCAGACAGAACTGTTACACAGAGAAACTCTGTCTTGAAAACAAACAAACAAACAAACAAAATAATCTCCACGCTGCCTCTTTCAAGCAAGGTATGAAACTCCAGCTCATTTAAGCTCTTTAGAGCACACACTGGAATGTGGGTAATTTTACTCAACACCCTTGCTCAAAATTGTTTGTAGATTTGGATGCTGGAATTAAACAAATATCAAGTCAATTCTCTAATTCATAGTTAGTTATGAGGTGGAATCAGGTATACTAAAATTATATATTACAGAAAAATAGGTAAAGGACTGTTGAATGTTTAAGATGTTTTCTGTAGAAAGCTTTTCTCCCATTTAAGTTAGACTGAGAATGTAACAGCATACTGGCTGATCACACCAAATCTTTATATAAGGCAATTAAGAAGGAAATGGTTTCCAGTAATAGTTCTTATAACCAATTTAAGTAATCACTGCATACCATGACTCTACAGATATACCACCAATGAACATTAAACAAGCATACTCAATCAGATCTAACAAAAATTCTGTGAACAAAGCACAGAATGCTTAACACACAAAACACTCTTCTGAATAGACAATAAAAAAACCAAATAAACAAAACAAACAAACAAACAACCACAGACTTACAAAAGTTAGCATGCTTACCTGAACCACCCAGGGACTGTTTGCAAAGGCCATAATATCTCTTTCTTCCCAGAAAAAAGCAGAATCTGATCTTTTTATCATTTCAAACTTACTAAGAAGCTTCATTGCATAAACCTTCTGTGATGCCTTATGACGAACCTGTGGATTTTTAAAAAGCCAAAAATGAGCAATACTTTAATTGACAAGGAGAATGCTGTTGCTACAGTACTGTTAAGAATTAGCTGCAAGACAATTGACTCTTAACCAAGTAAATGCATGTAAAACCATCTCAAAAAACCAGCCCCCAAAGCAAAAGTATAACATTTATAAGGATTCATTTATTTTGGTTTTTCGAGACAGGGTTTTTCTGTGGCTTTGGAGCCTGTCCTGAAACTAGCTCTTGTAGACCAGGCTGGCCTCAAACTCAAAGAGATCCACCTCCCTCTGCCTCCCGAGTGCTGGGATTAAAGGCATGTGCCACCATTGCCCGGCGAGGAAGAACATTTATAAGTGGCAAATATTTCAGGAAACAGCTTTTTAAATCTAGTCAAATAAGCAATAATCTCATTTCAGCTAAATAAAGCTTACTCTATAAAGCTCCATTCCCTCAGTTTACCTAACCTTTAAAAAAAAAAAAAGGTTACTATTTAACAAACAATTTCCAAGAAATGTTTACTGGGGAGAGGGGGAAACATTTCTTTTAGTCTGAAACGTGTGTGTGTGTGTGTGTGTGTGTATGTGTGTACTTCACTTATCTGAACATTAAGAATCTAATAGATTAGTTTGCAACCTGATTTTATGAACTTATTCTTATTTTTTTCTTAGTATCCTATTTAAAAGCTTTCTAAGAAAAAACAACCAACAATAGTTATTTGATCAATTCTTATTTTGTTTAATAAATTTCTTCAGAGTAAGAATGGCATCTATTTATAACTACTATAAATTCCCAGAACATAGCAAAGTATCACAAAGCCAAGAAGTATAGTCTAAAATATAACAGCTAACACATACTAGATAATAATAATAACTGGTATACAAAACTGAAATGCCCAAGGTTTTTTCTTGCATGTATCTCTTTCCTACAGCAATCCTCAAGTTGGTAAATGGCTGTTCCATCATTCAAGCTGCACAGGCTAAAAATTCCTTTGTCAGGAAATGATACAGTACAGCCTTTAACTTGTTTCTACATCCAGCCATGTCTGTTTATTCCCATTAATGCCAACCGAGTTCAAGATCTTTTACTCCAATTGCCAGCAAAATCTCAGTGAGTTTTCCTCTTTTACATCCATTCAGTCTAATGAGTCACATAAACAAACCAATTCTGGTCACTCCTCAGCTTGCCTCTTTCATATGTGCTGCTCTCTATGAAGAGTACTTTCCCCTAAGTTCATTTCCTAACTTCCTTCAAACCCCAGTTCAAATACTACCTTCTCAGCAACACCAACTCTGATCAAGGTACTTTAAGTCACTGTTTCCCTCTCCTGCTAGTATGTCCCTAATTCATTCTCTCTGCCTTGCTTTGCTCTGTTTCATTTACTAATCTTACATATTTTTTAAAAACATAACTTGCCAGGTGGTGGCGGTGAACACCTTTAATCCCAGCGCTTGGGAGGCAGAAGCAGAGGCGGGCAGATCTCTGTGAGTTCAAGGCCACCTTGGTCTACAGAACTGGTTCTAGGACAGCCATGGCAACACAGACAAACTATGTTTCAAAGAAAAAGAAAAAACAAACCAAAAAATCTTATTTGTCCTCTATCTCTCAGCACCAGAATTTAATCCAACAGAAGATAAAATACCATTACAGAGTATGTGCCAAGCACTATGTGTTTTGATACATTGCCTCAATTTTTGTTTTAGTCCCAGTGGGCTATCCTTTGTACCTGTCAAAATGGCAAATATAAGGCAGAGAATTCAAGCTGCCTGCACACTGAATGAGATGCACTCTGCATCCAGAGTCTATACTGCTTTTATATCTGTAAATCCACAATTAGCATAACCTGCCTCAAAGAGGTGGATTTCACGGTTTCATGCCCCCAATACCCAAGTCCACCTGCAGTTCTTTCCCTCTGAGAAGCTCACCAGCTTCTGGTCTTAGGGCTGAAGGAAGAAGCTAAACAAAGAAGCTCTTGACCACAGTGCTAACTAGCCTAGGGCCATCTTCATAACTTAAACCTTGCCCTATGTTCTTGTTTATAGTTGAAGCACAATTATTGTCCTTTAGTCCCTCTAACAGAAGAATGAACCTTTCTTCTTTATATATTTTCACTAGAAAACCCATCACTATCCCTGACTCCACCTCTCACCCATGGACACTAACTTCTTCTCTACTCAGCTGAAATACGAATTTCCTCAAAGAGGCTTTCATTGACTACCCAATCAAATCAAGAACCTCAATGAAGGTCAGCAGTAAATATTTTCTTAAAAACTGTCAAGGATCTCAGTGCTGCCTCACAACTCCATTTGCTTTCTTCCTACAATCTGTGGGTTTTTTTTTTTCTTTCGATGCTTGTTACTTATTGCAGCTCCCCAGAGGACAGTGTGGACTTAGTAAAGACACAGATTCTTTGTGCCTGTTTTGTCCCCTTCTAATGCCCAGTGATAAGTTCAATGCCAGTGCTGGCAAAAATAAAACAGATACTAAAATGATAGCTGATGAGTAGATATATAAAAAAAATTCCTTGACTGCCTAAAATTTCAGGATTTTGTTTTGTTTTGTTTTGTTTTTGAGAAAAGGTCTCTAAATACCTAACTGCTGCAAAAAAAAAAAGAGAGAGAGAAAAGGTCTCACTATATAGCCCTGGCTGGTCTAGTACTTGCTTTGTAGACCAGGGTAATCTTGAACTTGGAGATATACCTGCCTCTGCCTCATGGAGTGATGGGATTAAAAGTGTGTGCCACATTTGCCAGTCGATTTTCCAGTTTTAAGGAAGATTCAATAGTAATATTCTAGTTAACTTTTGCTAAATATTATCTACATCTAGAATCATATTTTTATTGATTAAAAATGAAGTAAATCTAAAGAATGCTCACATCTTTCCCAGAAGAAACTGGAAAAACAGAATAATTTGCAAATCAAATACTATATAAATATAATAAAAATTTAAAAATCATAAAATGTTCTATTTAATACAGAAAATTTTTTCTCCTAACAAAGCCAAGTAATTTTATTTGAGTGAATTTTAACAAATCTCTTATAAAATAACAATTCCTAGCACAATCAATATAAGCAATCATCACTTAAAATCATATCCTTCTGGTTATAATGGCAGAGCAGGAACCACCTAGCCCTCCCACTATAAACTACCATCAAACAGTATTAAGGCTACAGTTTCCACCAAAGCTTTGTAAAATGAGCAGCATATAATTAACTAACTCATTAAGTCTACTCTATAATGGCCTACAAACAGTTTAAAAACATCTCAATTGGTGTACAGCAATAACTTCCTAAGCAGAGCACAGTGACACTGCTGAGTTATGGGGAAGTGGCAAAGGGAGGTGGCTGGTGCACCAAGATTAGAAAGCAAATGAAATGAGGGGCTGGGTTCTGCTGGGTAGGTAAAGCACAGAAGTCCCCTGAGAGAAAATATCCCAGGTTTACTAGAGCAACTATGACAGGTTTGATAGCAGGACAAAAACACAAGCAAACTGAAGAATACCTTGCAAATTTCCTCAGCATGCACGCAGCTGATACACCTTAGGAGTACCAAACTATAAACAAACAAACAAAACAGTGGTTGTCAACCTTCCTTATGCTGTGACCCTTTAATATAGTTAGCCATGCTGTGGTGACCCCTAACCAGAATTATTTTCCTTACTACTTCATAACTATAATTTCTGTTACTGTTACAAATTGTAAATATCTGATATGTGACCCCTGTGAAAGGGTCATCCAACCCCAAAGGGTCACAATCCACAGTTTGAGAAAGGCCTGTTCTACTACTACGTAACAAATCTAACCATCAGAAGGGAGCAGTTTAGCTAGAGGCTGAGCTGAGCCCTACTCAGGGAAAAGGACTTGACAGCAACAATACTTACTCTTTCCACACACCTACTCTGACAAAGTTTAAAACAATCTGCACAAATTAATGATGACCAACCAGTAAGCCACTGAACAGACCATTGGAATGAAAACCAACATCCTTCAAAGAAATTAACTCAAACCTCAAAAACTCTACCCCATGTCCATAAAATCTAGCCAACAACTTAAAACTTAGGAAGAGATAAAAAGGAAAGCATGACTTGTCATCAAGAAAAAAGCAGCCAAAAGAAATGACTCCCAAAGGTGTTAGGTTAGCTTTAAGGTTTTGTTTTTTTTTTTTTAATTAAGACGCAAAAAACAAAATAAATTAAGCAAAAATAGCTCTCAGAAATACGCTTAAATAAAAAATGCACATAATAGAAATATAAAAATCAATTAGAAATTCTATCATTGAAAAATAAATACAGTAACAAATGAAAACTCAGAAGGCTTTTTAACAAACATTGATTTATAAATGAGAAATTCCAGCCAGGCAGTGATGGCACATACTTTTAATCCCAACACTTGAGAAGCAGCGTCAGGTAGATCTCTTTGAGCTCAAGGCCAGCCTGGTCTACAGAGTTCCAGGACAGCCAAGGCTACACAGAGAAACCATGTCTCAAAAAATTAAAGAGAGAGAAAGAGAAATTCAGTGTTTCTGAACGCAAATAAATTTGAAAAATAAAGACAAAAAGAGTAAATTAAAGAGATCAGACTCAGTGGCCTCCAAGGTAATTTTAAGCTGTCTAAAATATGTGTAAATATAAAGGACTAAATATACCCATTAATGAATTATCAAACAATTAAAAAGCAAGTATAAACTTATATGGTTTAGATATAAACCAGATAGGCTGAAGAGTAAAGTAAAGGCAAGTTAATTTGTCCTAGAAAACAGCAAGGATAAAGTCATAATAGAAATGTAAATAGTTGCTGTGGGACAAGGGTTTCACCCTGTAAAGATTTGTTTCTTGTACTTGTTTAATAAAATGCTGATTGGCCAGTAGCCAGGAAGAAAGTATAGGAGGGGCAACCAGGCAAGAAGTAGAGGCAGGGCAATGAGAACAAGAGAATTCTGGGAGGAGGAAAGAGTCAGTCTGCAGTCATCACCCAGACGCAAAGCAAGATGTGACTGCCTCGCCGAAAAAGGTACCAAGCCACGTGGCTAACACAGACAAGAATTATGGGCTAATATAAGTTATAAGAGTTAATAAGAAGCCTGAGCTAATAGGCCAATCGGTTTATAATTAATGTAGACCTCTGTGTATTTCTTTGGGACTGGATGACTGCAGGACTGGGCGGGGCAGAAACTTCGGTCAACAAATAGTGAAGCAGACTTACAGCAAAGACAGTCTTTTATCTGAATAAAAGAGATAATACATCAAGACATAAGAGAGCCAGGAGTATTAGTACACACCTTTAAACCCCAGCACTCTAGAGGCAGAGTGATCTTTATGAGTTGCAAGCCAACCTGCACTACATACATATTGAGCCCCACACTAATGGCGGAAGAGGGACATAATTCAAAATGTGTGCATCTTAAATATATGAACTTGGAAAATTCATGAAGCAAAAACTAACAGAACTAGAGAAAGAAAACTACAAATCTATTTTCAGCTGAAAAATTTAATATTCCATGTCAGTAATTTGATAGAATATATAAGACATTACTATATCATTTCTCCTTTTAAAATGTTTTGAAATTTGAAGTATTCTGAAATGCTGTAACTGTACATAAAAAAATTTAACTGCAATGAGCCAACCATGTGATAACAATTACTGTAGCTTATATCCATCTTCTGTATCATGTTCTTAGGCTGTAATAATAATTCTTTACTAGATCTGCAGAGTGATATAAAATTTATAGAACACTGAAAAAAACGCACCAGAAAGAAATATGGAAACACAGGGCAGAATTCAGGATAAAAGAATGACAGCTGTAAAGCTAGAAACATTACCACAGTGGATATTGCTTTCTAACTGGCTTGTGTTCAATCACCAGATTATCTTAAAGTAAATAACCATTAAAAACTATGAATAAATATTTAGAAGTTGTTAAGGCACTCTCTGCTATGCAGCATATTTATACCATTTTTCAAGCCTTCACTTACTCTAAAAAACTGAATTTTGAACGTTCTCTAACTTCATTAGAGAAAGCAACACACAGAGCATTAAGAGTCAATTAACTTGCTATTTTTTTTTTATACTTAAGACCATGACATACACAATTCTGAGAATTTTGCTGTCTAGTAGAGCTAAGAACAGAGGCTAAAAGGGATCTTTTAACTGGTGGAAAGTGGATAACCATTCATCTGAATAAAAAGTCTACACTGTAGATGACTTCTGAGGTCATCTTTGGTTGGTGCAAGTTACTCTCCAGTTTACTAAAGTTCCACACGCTTTGGTGGTCTCACACATGTGCTGCCTGTATCTTTCAACAGAATCATGGCTTTACTGTGAAGTGTCCAAAGGTTGGCACAATGCTGAACTGTCCAATTCAACAAATTCAATACATTACTATCTCTATCCATGCAGTATTACAAGACTTGGAATGAACACATTAAAAATTCTAAGGCTGAATTTCATTTAAATTCTTGACTAGGACGATTGCTGGCTCACAGCACAGGATGGGGACCACTAGCTTCTCATCTCTGACATAACTCATAGACATTAGTCTTATTCATGCCGAATGTCTACACCATACCTTTAAAATTCATTAGCAGTGATGTGACAAAGGAGCACAATAAAGTGCTGCTACTTTAGGAAAGCTGGTTTCCACTTATCTTCCTCTGAGGATGTCTCTGAGTTATTCTATCATAATTTCCCTCAGCATCTCTGTAGATTCCCCTTTATTCTCCAGCTCCTTCTCTATTCAATATAGATGGACAGATACACAAACAGTCAGACATAGTAGCTATCCATTATCACACTGAACAGAGTAATGTTTAAAAACATGGGTTCATATTAATCAAACCTGGGCAAAAAGAGAGAGATTTATGAGCTAGATGGCCAATTTACTAAATTCCTCTAAATTTCACAACAAAGACAAAATGAGAGATAATAACTATAAATTTAGCATACAGAATACAGTCAATAACAACATTAGTTGACTCTACCATGGACAAATGAAATAAGGCTCATTCTACCATGAACTGATGCATGTGTCCCGTTACTAATCTTAGTATTTAAAGAATAAAAATCATTTCTTACAGTTCTTATTTGTTACAATAAAAACTGTTAAATTCCTCATTTTTAATCTTAAAAATACATGAGTACAAAACACCATCCAACTGAGTATATATGTATGTAGGAGGAACACACACACACACACACACACACACACACACACACACACACACACGAAAAAGGATGGGAGGGCTGAAATACTAGCCATGGTTATACCCTAGCTGATGAAGTTTAAGAAATATATCTTAAAAGATAAAAGAAAAGAAGGGTCTTTTCTCCCCCTTATATGTTCTATAGTTAAGATGTATTTCTTTTTAAGACAAACAGACTTAAATAGGTAAGGTGCTCCTAAACGAAGCTAGAGAGCATGCTTAGGATATTCTTAGAACCCTGTGAACAATTCTGAAAATCACTCTACCTAGGGCATGTCATTTGATGCTATCAAATTTATTTTTATTTTAATAAAATAAAATCATATTTAATAAGAAAATCCATCGTGTATATTAGACTAGCCTAATATTAATGAAGCCTCCACTAAAGTGCAAGTAAAACAATGTCCTCATGCTTTGTGTTACAGTAGACAAGACTGAATAGCAGATACGAGAATTATGAAAACATCAGAGGCAGAGAGATAAATTTTGCAGCTCAGAAATAACCTATGAAGAGTAAAGGTCCAACTTTACATTTTAAAAAAATCAAGAACCTGAGTTTACATGAATAGTATTAGAAAATTACACACACGCACATACATGCTGTGGAATAGTATGTTAAGGTGTATTACATTTGTTTATGCTGTGGAACATTTGTTTAATGATGCAAAGATGTGTTCCATTCTTTTATGTTGCATTTAACTCTGTGAAGCTGTGTTACTTTGCCTGTCTAAAACATCTGACTGGTCTAATAAAAGAACTGAACTGAACAGTCAATAGCAAAGCAGGAGAAAGGATAGGTGGGGCTGGAGGCAAAAAGAATAAATAGAAGAAGCAGGATTGGGAAGCAAGAGATCAAGGAATGAGAAAAGAAAGGGCCAGCCACCTAGCTACACAGCCAGACATGGAATAAGAAGGAAAGAAGTTATACAGAAATAGAGAAAGGAGGCAAAAGGTAGATGAGATAAATTAAGCTGGCTAGAAATTAGCCAAGTTAAGACCGGACATTCATAAAAAAGAATAAGCCTCCATGTGTATTTATTTGGGAGCTGGGTGGTGGGACCCCAAAAGAGCAAAAGGTAAAAAAAAAAAAACCCAATAACATATACACATGCATACAATGCAATAATGAACTGACAATGGCCATATGTTCTTTTCTCTATGCTTCTCTAAGGATATTCTACATAAGCTGTGTACTTTACTAAAGAAGATATCCCCAGGTATGAATGAATCTTTTCAGATGAACAGCTATCAATTACTGGCAAGAAGGTCAAAATACTTGGAAGACACAGTTCTTTAAAACATACACACACACGCGCACACACACACACACACACACACACATATAAGGAATTAAAATATCAACATATCAACTATAACCATAATATGATAAATAAAGCAACATTAGTTGAAGACACAGAGGAGAAATTTCACCCTTATAGAAGGTTAAAACAAAAGAAATGGTGACTACCTGAGTTCTCTTTTAAAGTGAGCAATGAGACACAGAGTCAAACTGCAGGGTGAAAAGGCATACAGGAAACAGAGCATGCTCTGAGCAGCTGGCCTAGAATGAACCTGAGAAAGGAGGCATTTAAAGGCGCTTCTTTTTAATTATCTATGTATAAAGAGGCACTGAAGTGATTGCAGTGCCTCCAGTGGCCAGAAGAGAGCATCAGGTCTCCTGGAGCTAGAATGGCAGGTGCTTGTGAGTCAAGGGGCATCCTCAGCTTCACACTCCACACTCTCACCTGCTAAGCATCTCTCCAGCCCCATGAATGCTGGCATTTCAAGAGATCCTATCAGGCCAGAATAAAGGAGTCATACTAATGTAGTCAACTAAGGAGTAAGGGGTCCATTTAGAGGCATCTGTATTAGTTACATCAGATCTAGAATTGTCTTTCCTCAACACAGGGACAGGCAGAAAAACCAACTTGTAAGATATAAAAGCCCCTAAGCCTACTCAATGTGCCCAAACCAGGAGTGGGAATAGACATGGTACCTGAGAATACAAGGGTATAAAAGTATGAGGAAATGTCTGCCAAATAGTAGTATCAGTCCAGCTGAGCATGCACAGAAGAATATGCAGACCATTTAATAAGCACAGTCTTGATATTCTCTCCATGAGCATTTCACAACTTGAGATCATTACTTCAGTGAAACACTGAGCAGAAGCGGAATAGAGAGCAGGTATTCATATATGACTGAGTAATGGAAAAGTAGCTTTGAAAAGCAATGAATACCAAAAAAAGAAAAGTGTAGACTAAAGTAGTATGAAGGCAGAAACTAAGATTTTTCTTTAAAAAAAAAACAAACATAAGGGAGGAAGGAAGAGACATTAATTATGACTCTATTGTCTTAAGGGAAACAAGTGCCCTTTTAACTGTTGAGCCATCTCTTCAGTCACTATTTTATTTTAATCATTATTACTGTGTGATGTTTTTGGGGTGGGGGGGTGCCAGAGCACACATGCGTAGCACGAATAATAAAAACCCAGAGACAGATATTAGGGTTCAACTTGAAGACCAGAAAAGCAAAGCAGCCAAGCCACTAGAGAAGTCTTACCTCTACCAAGGCTGGGTGACTGCAGACTAAGAAAACTAAGCCTCTCTCCTCCCATTTTACATTCCCTCTAGCACTGGGATTAAAAGTATATGACTCCCTAGTACTGGGATTAAAGGAGTGAGGCACCACCACCTGGATTTGTTTCTGCATTCATCTTGTGTAGCCCAAGGTGGCTTTGAACTCACAGAGATTCAGCTGCCTCTGTCTCACAAATCCTGAGATTAAAGATGTGTGCCACCACTGCCTGACCTCTAGTGGTTTAGCTTTTTCCTTCTGATCTTTAGGCAAGCTTTATTAATTAAAACATAAACAAAATGTCACCATACACATGCAGAGATAAGAAGGCAACTTCTTATAAGAAGCCTCTCTGCTTCCACTTTTATACAAGTTCAAAGGATTGAATTTGGGTTACCAGCTTTACCTACTGAGCTATCTTGCAAGCCAGGAATTACACGCAAAAATTTCTATTGAAGTTTTGCTACTAAGGTCAAAGGCCCTAGTCCCCACTACTGCTACTGCTTTTTGTTGTTCTTTATTCTTTTTTAACTATAATTTTTAAGTTTTTATGTGTATGGGTGGTTTGCCTGAATGTATGTCTGTGCACCACATGTATGTAGTGCCCACAGAGGCCAGAGTGTCAGATACCAGGAACTAGAGTTATGGACAGTGTGCGCCACCGTTTAAGTGTTGCGAATCAAACCTGTATCCTCTGCAAGAGCAGCCAATGCTCTTAGCTATTTCTCCAGCCTCCCCTCCCCAACCCCTGATATTTTTTTAAAAATTTTACATATGAGTATTTTGCCTGCTGACATGTATGTATGTATGTATGTATGTATGTATGTATGTATGTGAATCATGTGTATGCAATTCCTGTAGAGGTGAAGAGGGCACTGGATCCCCCGGAACTCAAGTCACAGACAGTTACTCGAGACCTCATGCAATGCTGGAAACCGAACCTGAGTCCTCTGGAAGAGCAGCAAGTGATCGTAACTGCTGAGCCATCTCTCCAGCCCCATACTGCTACTGACTCCAGAAACAATGCTCTTATATGCTATGGCAAATCAGTGATATAACAAAATTACCCTTAGAATGGAACTATTTATAGAAATTAGTTAACATTGTCCTCTGTGGTAACCTAACCTCTACTTTCAACTTAACCAGAAAAAGATTTCATATGGAAAGAAAAATTTGTGCTATTATGAAGCTTCCTTCAATTAACTTGCAAAAACAAAACACATTATAAAGATGTGTTAAATTGGAATATTCTCCCCCTACAACCACCATACTAATTTACTACATACAAATTAATCTTCAAAATAGAAGAAAGAAACACATGGATTTTACAATCTTACTTCCTTAAAGGAATCTGTCTAAGGTAATACAGGCAAAGCCAAAGTAAATAAGACACAAGCTTTTGCGTCAGGCACCAGATTCATAGAATGTTAAGATGTTTTCATTTTTAAAAACACATGATTTGGGTTAACAGCAACAACAAAAATAAAATTTTATACCTACATATTTTTCTTCATCCCTTTGACACACTTCATCATAATGACATTAGTAAGAACAATAACTACTCTAACATTAAAACATGGCAAGTTGGGTCAAGACACGGTGGCATGTGCATTTAATATTAAATCCCAGTACTCAGGAGTCAGAGGCATGCAGATCTCTGTGAGCTGGGAGGTCAACCTGGTCTACACAGAAAGATCTTGTCTTAAAACAAAACAAAGCATGACCAGTTTGACTAATAAATATGCCACAGCTAATAAATGTGCTTGCCTAGCATATGTATAGCCTTGGGCTAGATCCCCAACACAATGTAAAACAGAGCATGAGGATGCATGCCTGTAAGTACAGTACTTGGAAAGTGGAAGATCAGAAGTTCAAGGTCATCATCAACTACATACTGAATTCCAGGCCAGCCTAGAATGTAAGAGATCCTATCTAAAAAAATACAAAACCAAAAAGCAAACAACTAAAAGAAAAACAAGGATAAGTCAAGATCTATTCAAAATCCAACTCCAAATTCTAGTATCTCTTCCATAAGTAGAATAAATTATAAGTATGCAAAAAACAATATTTTTGTATGAAATATGTGATTTAGCTCTGTATATAAAATAAGCAATAAAATTAAAAAACAGCCCTTAGGAAGTACTGTAGGCAGCATGACTTAGTAATTCACTTAATTGTCATCCTCCACAGTAACCCTCAAAAATAGGTTCGCCTATATCTGTTCTTCAGGTCAGAACTTAGAGAAGAACTTATACTTAAAGTGAGCACTGTTTCTCATTGCCATCAAAAGGATAAAACACTATAGGTTCAAAGAACAGAACTAGAATCTAAGAACAAACACTGGACCTCATGCTTAAGAATTAAAAACAGAATAACCATTATAATGCCTCATTTAATATAAATACACAATTTAATGTTAAGAGTTATAATATTTACACTTTTACCTCCAAAGACAGTTTCTTCATTGTGATATATGTGTATATTTAAGATATACACATGTTATACATGCATACGTATATACACACACATACATATATATCATACTCACTGTATGGCCGGGCTGGCCTTGAAATCAGAGATTGGTCTGCCTCAATATCCTGAATGCTGGGTGGGATTAAAGGCATTTGCCATCATGACCTTTCTTAATAATTATTACAGCTTTCATACAGTATAATGCCAGAGTATAATATAGTATAGTACTAATTTATAGGCAAATCACATGTGAAACCAAACTGGCATTATTTCAAATCACTGTGTTTTAAGGCTGGAATACTGTTAGTAACAGGCTACCCCTTTTGAAAGATGGGAACACTGAGGCTTACAAGGATAGAATGACTTCATCAAAGACATAAAACTAATTCCTCAGCTGGGCATGGTGGTACGTGCCTTTAATCCCAGCACTTGAGACACAGAGGCAGGCAGATCTCTGTGAGTTTGAGGCCATCCTGGTCTACAGAGTGAGTTCCAGGATAGCCAAAGATACACAGAGAAATCTTGTCTCAAAACAAACAAACAAACAAAAACAAAACAAAAAAGGTAGTAAGAACAAACAAATCCTTCCTTACCAACTGAACTTCACCAAAAGCACCTCTGCCAATAACTTTTACAACATCATAATCTTCTGCTTTCATCTGTAACCCTCTGATTTTTTTCACAATTTTCTCATCTATAATAGAAAGATCACCATATTTTAATAGCAATCATTATAAATATTCAAAAATAGTCATCATATTTGTAAACATTTTTTACTTCTAGATACTAGAATTTTCAGCTGATCCTGTTAGTCTTTAAAGGATCCTATTTTAAAACTTTAAAATGTGGGAATCAGTGTAGTATGGTGACAGACTACTTAGTTAACATGTGAGGTCCTAGGTTCTATCCCCAGAACCAAAATAAACACTCTAAGAAGCATGCTATCTCTGCATCAAGGAACCAAAGCTCTGTGATTTGTTGGTCCATGAAGATCACTAACTGCTAAAGCTGTTCCGCTTCTCACCCCTCTGCATGCAAGTGACATCAAGGACCCAGGCAATCTTGATGCTTTATCAATCATAAGTCAGGCATGTCACCCAGGACCAGGAGGCTAAACATAAGGACTATACATTTCAGGCCAGCCTCGGTGATATTATTAGATGTTATCTCAAAAGAGAAAAGGAAGGAATGAAATTACTTGTTATTCCAAATTTAGTAATGATGCTTTAAAAGGCAGCAATCACATATTTCAAATATATCAACTACTACAGTAACTATTAAATTGAAAAATACCCTAGTACTGACCATTCCAAAATAAAGGATTTAGCTGTGAGGATAAAGAGGATGCATTAATCATTCTGAAAATTTCTCCCCCCCCCTTATTAGACATTTTTAGAATTTTAAGTTTTCTGCATTATATATTTAAGAGTGTGGGTCTGTATGAGTGTGGTGCCCTCAGAAACCAGACGAGGGGGCATCAGATTCCCCAGGAGTTAGTAACAGGTGGTTGTGAGCTGCCTGACTGAGTGCTGGAAACTGAACTCAAGTCCTTAATAGCTGGGCCATCTCCAGGACCCTTGGATTAACTTTTTCCTTCTTTGGAGACTGCCTAGCTTTGCAGCCTAGGCTAGCCTTAAATATGCAATAGTCCTCCTGCCTCAGCCTCCTGGATTGCTACATACAAGCATAATCCACCACTCCCAACTCACTTTGAGAATATATTTTCAGAATCACTAATTTCAACTAACAAACATTAAGGATAACCATATATATACATGATGCTAACTGCTATTAGATCATTTTTCCTTGAGACTTAATATACATAAATTACCGAAACAAAGCTTTTCAAAGTCTTCTGGGTAAATAAAAGCAAAGTCATAGAATTACAATAATAATTTAAAATTTTGCTTAGATCAAGCATAACCACGAGTTATAGGGTCTTAACAATTTATATAAATTTCATCTTTCAAATTTAATTTACATATTGTAACTTAGTTCAGCAAAGTTACTTTGAAAATACAAAATATTATTTTTAAATGAAACAAAAAGCACACTTAGTACAAGCAAGCTTAATAAGCTAATAAGAATGGCCCCATAGGCTCATCATATATTTGAATGTTTAATCACCAGAGAGTGGCATTATTTCCAAGGATTAGAAGGATTAGGAGGTGTGGCCTTATTGGAGGAAACATGTCACTGGAGGCAGGCTTTGGGTTTCAAGTCCATGCTGGGCCCAATGTCCTTCTTTTGACCTGCAGATCAGGATGCAACTCTCAGCTACTGCTCCAGCATCATGTGTGTCACCTGGCTTCCTGCCATAATGGACTAAATCTCTGAAACTGTAATCAAAAGATCTTTTGGTCATGGTATCTCTTCACAGCAATAGAATGGTGACTAGGTCATAGGTTAACAAAGTTAAGAGATAAAAGTACCAAAACACATCTCATTTAAAGCTCAGCTATGTGTTCAGACATTAGTAGTAAAAATAAATATACTTACATCTATTTAAGAAATTATCTATATTTTTATTTTTCCTCAAAGCAGGAAAATCCAAGTCAAGGACCAAGGAATTTAAGCCATCCTGTTAAAAAATAAAGAGTAAAAAGCAAGTTTTTATAATTCTGAAGCATTCAAAAGTCTTTAAATATTATATATGCTATTCCCACTGAGTAAATACGAACCCACATTGATATATTGTGCTGACTCTCCATTCCCAACAGCTTGAACAAGTTTCCTAACCTGAGAATGTTAGCTGAGAAGCTGGGAATACACACAAAATCAGAGTTTGATACTCAGCAAAGCAAAGAAAGATAAATGTAGCTTATAAATTTCTGCTCATTTAAAATAATTTTGTTTATTGCATATGGAAGGAGGGGAGGGAAGTACCAAAAATAAATACGATGACATTGTTCTCCACGTAAATGGATGGAATCAGAAAGAATCATAATAAGGAAACCCAGACCCAGGGTGACAAACACTGCATGTTTTCTCATCGGAGGCCCCTAGTCCCAAATTTTCAGATGTGAGCACATATCCTAGAACAAATGCAGATAGATGATTTAAGAGGCCAGCCTAGGCTTATATTGTCTCACAATAATGCCTGCTTTCTATTTCACCCAGAAAAATCTGAACCATTGTTAACTGACCTGCTGTCAATTACCACTGAGAGCTTAACATAAGCTATTTATAATACTGTATGGTTTTGTAGGTACTGGAAGATTTTTAAACCCAATTATATGACAGACTAACTTCATTCCATCTTCAACAACAAGAGTTTTATTAATAAAAGATGTTTGCCTGAAGAAGACAAGATTTACCAAGGAATACAAGAAACAGAATGAATTCAAAGTAAAGGGAGCTGCTGGAATGGCTGAGCAGGTAAAGCACTCACCAGTCTGATGACCTGAACTTGAACTCAGAACCTACCCATGGTAAAAAGCCTGATACATCTGTAGCTTAGCTCTTTAACCAAGCAGTGGAGTATGAGACAGAAGAAATTTCCTGGAATCCCTAGCCTGAAGTACTTAGAACAGAAGAAACAAGAGATCTTGCCTCAACAAAGTGGAAGGGGAGAAGCAACTCCTGAAAGCTGTTGTCTGACCTCTACACAAACACTAACACATATGCCTGTACTCACGCATACACATCACATAAACCTATACTAATGATAGGTAAGTAAAAAAAATTTAAGTTGAAAATGATAAATTTTTACCTTATATTTCACCACATGGATTAACACTATTATAAAAACCTGAGTCACTGACTCCACAGAGCATAAAAAGTCATCCTAGTTCCTCTTATGAAACGCTTACCTACAACTACAGAAAACCATCTCTTAAGAGCCCCCCCCCATGCTTAATCCCAGCACTTAGAAGGCAGAAGCAGGTGGATCTTTAAGAGTTCAGGGCCACCCTAGTCTATGTATTGAGTTCCAGGACAGTCAGAGCTCTGTAGAGAGACCGGGTGGGGGTGGTGGGTTTCCTGATGCTTTAAAACGTAGTGAGTACACTGATGAAATAATAGATATCATTCATACTTAAGACAATGACAAGAGTAACCAGTCGTATGCATTTTGAACTATGGGGAGGTATAGGCTCCTTCAGTGAAGAATACGTATGGAGCTGCTCTCAAGCACTGTGCCCTGCATCTGCTCTTCTCTGGAGGGAGGCACTCTTCCTCTCATCTGCCTGGATGTTATTTCCACACATGCTTTAGAGACCTTTCTCACTTCTCACCTTGGATTAAAAGTCTCTTTTCTGAACTGCCCCAGAAAAGTATTTTCATTTTGCATTGAAATATTCACTAAGCACATGGTAGCAAAAAGAAAATTATTCCCCCCGCCACAGGGTTTTTCTGTGTAGCTATAGATGTTCTGGAACCTGCTCTGTAGTCAGGGCTGGCCTCGAATTCAAGTTTCACCTGCCTCTGCCTCCCAAGTGCTGGAACTAAAGGCATGAGCCACCATGCCTAGATTCTGTAGAGTTTTCTATACATTTTTTGTTGTTGTTGTTGTTTTTGTTTTTCGAGACAGGGTTTCTCTGTGGCTTTGGAGCCTGTCCTGGAACTAGCTCTGTAGACCAGGCTGGTCTTGAACTCACAGAGATCCGCCTGCCTCTGCCTCCCGAGTGCTGGGATTAAAGGCATGCGCCACCACCGCCTGGCAAGTTTTTTATACATTTTTAATATTAGCTTAAAAATACTTTAATTACTGTGAGGTTTGAGTATCTCCTTAAATTCTGTGCCTAGTGCAAGTACCTTGCTGGTTCTAACCCAGCTCTGGTTCCGAGAGACTGACTGCTACAATATGATATTAACTATATAACAATGAGTTATGACAGCAAGTCATCAACTACAGCACATTTTAGATGTAAGAAAAATGTATGAGAACTTATTACTAATCCAGTCAAAGTTTTCAAAGAGCTAGATTTAAACGTCAGGTTAGTGTGGTTCTAATGCTACACCATTACTAATGGCTAGTA
Source organism: Ondatra zibethicus (assembly GCA_004026605.1). Taxonomy (NCBI): domain Eukaryota; kingdom Metazoa; phylum Chordata; class Mammalia; order Rodentia; family Cricetidae; genus Ondatra; species Ondatra zibethicus. The sequence continues at coordinate 82,065 of PVIU01006613.1, forward strand.
TTTACCCAGCACCTGGTTCCAGAACTGCCAGACACTTACATATAATACCACCTCATTTAATTTTCCTAGCAGACTGTACAAAAAGGTGCTATTATCCTTTTTTTTCTTAATTGTGAAGATTAAGCTTAGAGAAGTTAAAACAACTTCCCAGATCTGTTCAGTGAAAAAGACAAATGACTGGTTTGGGCTTAATACAACTTCAAGTAATTATTAATGCGTGTAATATTTTAATTAGATTCTACATTTTTCCAAAAAGTATTAAGTTGGGAATATGTAGATCACAATAGTCACAATGTAGTTCAGAAATTCTGAAATAAAATTAGTCAAATTGTTGTCTTACTAGATCTTTAGTTCACAATCAATAATTATCTTTCCTCTATAAACAAAAACATTTTCTTATTCAAGATTCAAAGTATATTACTCAAAATTCTCCATACAACAGCACAAAACAAAAAAATGAGTCATTTAAGCATTTCCCCCACTATAAAATATCAGAAGTAACACAGCATCTGTCTGAATGCCATCCTCTAGGTAAGAGAGGAGTTCTACAGTACCACTGTGCACAGTTAAGCAGTGAGGGACATGGACAGCTGCCCTGCTAGGAAATCTAAGGTGGAATTAAATTCCAAACAGTAAGTCCAACATATCATTACAGCTGGATTATTTCTAAAACAACAGAAATTAAGAACTTTCATTTTCTGTTGGACATGATGATTCACACACCTTTAATTCCAGCATTCAGGAGGCAGAGGCAAGCAGATCTCTGTGAGTTCAAGGCCAGCCTAGTCTACATAGTAAGTTCTGGGCCAGTCAGAGCTAACAATCAAGATCTTTATTTTTCCTTTTTCTATCTTACATAAAAAGTCACAGAAGGAGGCTGGAGAGATGGCTAAGTAAACACTTTGAGGGGGAAAAAAATCTAATATTTGCCTTATTGTTTTTTTCATATGTGTGGGTTTGTGCATGTGAGTACAGTTCCTTTGGTGTGTCGTATCTCCTGAACCTGAAGCTACAAACGGTTATGAATAACCTCATGAGGGTGCTGGAACCAAACCTGGGTCCTCTACAATACCAAAATATGTTCTTAACCACTGAGCCATCTCTCCAGCTCCAAGGCACTTTTTAGTTTGTATTAAAATAGAAAAAAAAAAACAGGAAACAAACCACCCACTCTGGAAAAGGAATACATGAAACAAGCAGCTTTCTCTGCTGTCCATACAACAGTCTCAAGAAATCTTCATTGAGCAGAGAGCAGCTGGCAGTGGTTGTTCTAAAACATATGCTCTTTTGTCTTTCCCCCTTCTAACTTGGTATGCAAATATGGAGCTACAAGTCTGCCTCATTTTAATGAAAAAGTAAAAACAGCCTTTCTTTTTAAAGATTTATTTCCATAATTCTAAATTATGTGTATGCATGTGTCTACATGTGGCTATGTGCATCTGAGCACAGGTGTCCCCAGAAGCAAGAAGAGAAGAGCAGATCCCTTGGAACTAGAGAGAGTTAAGGTGGTTTGAGCCACTTCATGTGAGTGCTGAGAACTGAACTCAGGCCCTTTGGAAAAGTAGTACGCATTTCTAACTCTCTTGACCACTAAACCATCTTTCCAGGCCCCCAAATCTTTATAAAAGAAGCTTCAGACACAAAGTACACCTCACCTCTACCCAGGAAGATATAGTTTGACACATCAAGGAATTTTGGGTTTTTTTGTTGTTGCTGTTGTTGTTTTAATATACATGTATTTGTATGTCTATGACAGCAAGAAGGGGTACATGCCACAGCACACGTGAAGAAGTTGCAGGACAACGTGTATAAGTCAGTTCTTTCTACTATATGGATCCTGGGGGCTGAACCCAAACAGCCAGACTTGGCAGCAAGTGCCTTTACCTACAGAAACCATCTCGCTGCCCTTCAGGGATTTTTTTTTTAAGTAAACACTTTGGGGGGGGTATCAAATATCTGCCTCATCTTACCCCCGCCAGCACATGCATAGTTACCTTTTAGAAGGGGGGTGGGTGGGTGAGTAAGTATTATGGATGGGTACGGATGGTTAAGGAGAATCTAATTCATACTTCTATGTTCTACTTTACATTTGGTAGCTCATAACATTTTATTTGGAAAGGAAGGAAATTCCCACTATTAGAAAGCAATACAGAGGCTGAAGAGATGGCTCAACAATTAAGAGCACTGACTGCTCTCCCAGAGAACCTGGGTTCAATTCCCAGGACACCCACTGCAGTTTACAACTGTCTTTAACTCTAGTTCCAGGGCACCTGACACCCTCACACAGAAATACACACAGACAAAACACTAACGCACATAAAAATAAACAAATCTTTTTTTTAAAAATGAGGTTTAAAAAAAGGAAGCAATACTAAAGCCAAATAGTATGTACAAATGTAGCTTTTAAAGTGCAGTTAGTAACCATTGCCACCTATAACTCCTGTTTACCATTCCTTCATTTCTGGCACTCCCTTGAGCAGGACTAAGGATTTCTTGTCCATCAAGTACATATTAGCAACTCATTAAAAAAAACAAAATTATTCATGTCGGGTAGTAGTGGTACAGGCCTTTAATTCCAGCACTCAGAAGGCAGAGGTAGGCCATCTCAAAGAAAAAAAAAAAGTCAAGCCTTGAGGATTTAATTAAGGCTGCAAGTGCAGACATGTTTGTGATGTTGGGCACAGCTGCCAAGAGACTTAGTGATCACAACTTTATTAATCACCACAAATTTTCTTACTCTTTTGGTTAAAAGTCTGATCCTATTCTAATTTCTCCAATATTCATGTGCATGGCTTTTCAGAACACCTATTTTGGGGCTGACAGGACAGCAAGATAGGTAAATACATCTATCTACCACAAAGTCTGACAACCTGGTTCAGTCTCTGAGTCCCACATGATAGGAGAGAGAATTCCCAAGTTGTTCTCTGACTTCTTCTTGTGCACATACACCAAACACCCACACATTAAAAACGAATCATCATCCAATAAGCCATTTAAGAACCCAGACAATGATGTTACTGTCCTGAATTGAATCGCAAAGCATTGAACTAATTTTCATTAAATGTAATGATAATGATTTGGAAAATCTAGCTTTTCTGTTTTGCCCTATTTATATCAAAGGAGCAACTCTAAAAATCCAGACAGTGCCAGGAAACATTAGTTCTCCCAGTATTTTGCTTTGTTTTGACTGATATATATCAGAAACAATTGGTGGAAAATGCAGTTTTATTGACATCATATGCCTTGGAAGGCACTGAAGAATAAGAAACGAGAAGAGCAAGGAAAACTGCAGTGAGAGACTTACTAGACAGCTGGAGAAAAGCACTCACATGTTCTAATCTACCTGTCAAATACATGCTGGGCACTGTTGTAACAGAAACAACCAAAGAAGACAAATGCATCCTCAGCATCAAATTACTTCTTTAATACTAATACTAAAGAAAGCTTTTCTAACAGTCGCCAGGGCAGAGGTAGTTCTGTGGCTGGAATACAAAACTCTTGAATGCCACATATTTTTAAGATCTGTCCTCTATCAGAGAACATAGAAACTTACAAACAGCGTTAAACACATTCAAAGAGCAAGTTTTTACAACCAAGGCACAGAGCGCTGTAATACATCATCTCACCAACACTAAAATTTTATAAAAATAAGAGTGTGAAAGTATAAGAAAATATATTTTCAATCCTTTGTGGTGAGCTGAAAAACCACCAGGAAAAGTTTCTACTTTTATACAAAAGTTTTCAGGGTAATCTTTCACAACACACTTCAAAAAGTCATTGAGTGTACAGATGAATTATATATTCTTCTGTAAAAAGTTAAATTGCTCTAAATTTACTGAGTTTGCCTCACTATAGCAAGGTATTAACAGCAGTATCCTGGTGAATACTTTTAGTGAGAAGTCTAAGTAAGGACAACAGAAAATGACAAAGATAATTTTTAATGTTTAAAAAAAAGTACTGCTATAGAGGAAATATTTTGAAAAGGGATGTCTGGAAATGTCACCAGGCATATGTGAGTACTGCTGAGTAACATGTTCTGCATCTTGGGATGAATAAACTATGTTAACTTGCATGCTTAAAATCTTTAAACTATATTCTGGGGTTGGAAAGATGGCCCAGCATCTGAGAGCACTAACTGCTCTTCCAGAGGACCCGGGTTCAATTCCCATTACCCACATGGCAGCTAACAGCTGTCTGTAGCTCCTGTTCCAAGGATCTGGTGCCCTCATACAGACATAAGTGCAGGCAAAACACCAATGTATATGAAATAAAATAAAATTAAAAAAGCAATCTTTAAACTATATGCTAAACCAGCTAAAACTAAAAGCAGCTGCATTATTTTTGCTAGTCTACTTTGTCACATGGCTGTTGCTGCTTACTGTTAGGTGCATGTACATGAACTACTGAAACTGTTTTAGAAGAACTAAGTTCCACCTTTATGTAGTAATGCCCCTCTTTATCTCTGACGGGAGTGTTCTGCTGTGCATAGTGCCTAATGTTAATAAAGTCCCTCTAGTCTGTTACAGAACATACACATGCACAAAGATACCTTGCCCTTGAGGGCAAGGGCACTAACTAGCTCCTTGTGGTGACAGAGGAAGCTCAGTTGAGTGGATTAAAACACAAAATTTTATTATTAAAATACAAAAATGCAGCTAATCTAGTTCATTTTTAAGATCTACCCTCCATCACCAGAGAAAGCAGAGGCTTACTAAGTCTCAACAACCACAAAAAAAGTTATTAGTTGGTGAACAGAATCAACAAATTTACTAACTGGTGTGTTGTGTGTCCTGTTGTGGAATATTATTCTAACTATGTAAAGGTGTGTTAACATTTGTTTCTGCTACTTTTGTTACCCATGCAATGACCTGTTACATTTGTTTGATTAAATTAACCTGGGGTCAGGAGGCTGAGTCAGCAACTAACTGACAGGAAGCGGTAGGAGGAACTAAGTGTAGTGAGGGTTCTTTAGTGGCAGCTGAGCAGAAGGACAGCCCCTTTTTTTGGGAAACAGGAACAAGGAGAGGCTAGCTACTGCTCTAGCAGGATTTCACCTCAACCTTTGAATCCTGAGTTCTACAGAAGGATAGATTTAGATAAAGTTTCCTTTAGAGGCCAGATGTCTCTGTTGTAAGGTACTATTATATCCTTCTGGGGTCTTTGATGGCATTAAAAGACCTTAATTAAAAGACCATTAAAATAGTTAGCTTTAGTTTTCCTTAGTTATGACAGAAAGTAAATCAGGTATAAAACTTTGGAATCGCTAAGATAGATAATGGAGTATTGTAGTACGAAGCCGCTTGTTCGTCCCGGCTGCCCAGAACCAAAATAACCACACAGAAACTATATTATTTAAAACACTGCTTGGCCCATTAGCTCTAACTTATTGGCTAACTCTTACATCTTAATTTAACCCATTTATATTAATCTGTGTATCGCCATATGGCTATGGCTCAACGGCTAAAGTTCTGGGGTCTGTCTTCAGCAAGGCAAATTCTCTCTGACTCTGCCCTTTCCTCTCCCAGCATTCAGTTTAGTTTTCCCCACCTACCTAAGTTCTGCCCTGCCATAAGTCGAAAAGCAGTTTATTTATTCATTAATGGTAATCACAACATACAGAGGGGAATCCCATATCACCTCCCCTTTCCTGTGTAAATAAAAAAAGGAAGGTTTTTAACTTTAACATAGTAAAATCACATATAACAAAACAGGTATCAAGCAAGAATTACAGTTCTTTTATCATAACTAAGGAAAACTATAACTATAAATTCTTCTACTCCATCAAAGACTCCAGAAGGTTATAATATTACCTAAGTAAACAGGAAGCACATTGTAAGCAACTTCCAAAACTCTAGAATTGACAGAGACATCTCACTGTCTCGACAGTCACCCAATGTTCTTCTGTACTGCTGGCCTACAGGCCCAGAGTATCCGGCAGACTTTTCCATGAAGCAGGAAATTTCAAAGACAGTTCTGCCTATATCGGCAGTATGTCACTTTCTTCTGTGCCCTGCAGAATGTCTTGCAGACTCTTTCATGAAACAGGAACCCCGCAGGCCCTTTCTTACCTTTAGGCAAGTTCAACAGTCATCTCTCTGTGGGTCCTGCATGTCCAGTTCATCAAGCAGTCCAAGCAAGAGCAGTTTCTTGCCCAAATGGCTAACCAACTCCATAAGGAGCCTCTTCAATGCCCATCTTACTCTTGAAGTAATTGGTGCTGCCAGGAGCAGATGTGTCTCATTGTCATGAAAAGTCCTAAATTCTTAAACATTTTAAATGCCATATTCTGAAGGTCTTTGAAAGTTTGAAGAATGTCTATCCACCTGAAATATATCTCTGTGCATCTAGATAATCTAACTAACATGACTATAAGCTTGACTATAATAGGTGATTATCTATTAACCTATATTTCTTAATTATATATTACATTTCTAAATGAGCTGCACAAACACAATACCTTAATCAAGATCAGAAATACATATACACAGGGCTGGAGATATGGCTCAGTGGTTAAGAGCACTGGCTGCTCTTCCAGAGGTCCTGAGTTCGATTCCCAGTGACCACATGGTGGCTCACAACCATCTTTAATGATATCTGGCGCCCTCTTCTGGCATGCAGGCATACATGGAGGCAGAATGTCATATACATAGTAAATAAATCTTTAAAAAAAATACATATACACAATAACAAAATTGACCTTAAATTTGTATCAATAAACCAACCCATACCAATGAAAATCTCTATAGCAGAGTATTTTCTCTGAATTTGCTAAATACAAATGGATTGAATACTGTAAATATAATTCTTACTTGAAAACTTGTTTGTTGTATACAGCTTTACTATGTTAAAGCTAACACTTTTCATTTTAGTTAGACAAAAAGGGGGAAATGTCGTAGAATATTAGTTTAAGATGTGTTACATTCGCTTATGCCATGGAATGTTTGTTAATGATGCAAAAATGTGTCACATTCTTTTATGTTGCATTTGTTTAACTTTGTAAAGCTGTATTACTTTGCCTGTCTAAAACACCTGATTGGTCTAATAAAGAGCTGAACGGCCAACCACTAGGCAGAAGAGAGAAACAGGCAGGGCTGGCATGCAGAGAAAATAAATAGAAGGAGAAATCTAAGAGAAGGGAGAAGAGGGAGGAATGAGAAAAGGAGAAGGAGAGGAGGACACCAGAGGCCAGCCACACAGTCAGCCATGGAGTAGGAAGGGAAGAAAGATATATAGACTAAAGAGAGGTAAAAAGCCCAGAGGCAAAACATAGTTAAAGAGAAATGGGATAATTTAAGTTAGAAAAGCTGGCTAGGAACAAGTCAAACTAAGGCTAGGCATTCATAAGTAATAAGTCTGTCTGTGTGTATTTGGGAGCTCAGTGGCAGGCTTCCAAAGAACAAGGGGGGGGGGGGGAACGACACTACATCCTTCATTTGTATCTTTATAAAAAACATACAAACAAAAAACAGAAAAACAAAAACTATGACAGTCCAGCCAGGAAAAAATAAATTCAAGTAAGAACCTGATTTTCAAAATCACTGCAATGATATTAAGACAAATTTTAAAAACTGTAAAGTATATTTCATTTAGTGAAAAAGATTGATACATTAGTAAAATCAAGTAATATTTTTAATGTTTATTTGAAAATATACCTTTCATTTTAAAATTTCTATTTTATGTATAATGCACTATATAAATAACGAAACATCTATTTGCAAATATTTTGAAATATTTCTTCCTAACAGGTCACAAGATTAGGACTCTATACATGGAGTAGGTGTTTCTCCTTGTTCCCCAGTTCTCCATAACCATTTTTCTTCGTCTCTTCCTGAGAACTCAGCTTTGCATCAGATCACCTATGACTCACTATCATTTCTTAAGCTACCCGCACCCCCCAAGGCTCTCTAATCTCAGTCTCTATATCCAATATCTTCTTACTTCAATGTGAGTAAAGCACAAACTCCCAGTTATGAACTAACTTATCTATTATTTTTACTCATTCTGTCACAGCCACACTGACCTTTTAAAAATTTTAAAGTCACCAAAGGAGCCTCATGCATGGGGTGAGTAAAACTGGGATAGTTAGGTGATAGATAGACAGACAGACAGACAACAACTAGGGGCTTACCAAGAAGGGATATGTGATCAGCACCCAAAGCCCTGTGGGGTTAAGAGACTGGCTCCATATGGAGAAATCAGACAAGTTAACCATAAAACAACAGGAGTCTACTTCACATCAGCAGCAGAAGTGCAAACACAGAAGAAGGGTTTGGAATAACAAGCAGCGCTGGAGTGAAACAGGGAGTTGATGTGAATTTGTGGATCTCAAGATCTAAAGACAGACATGGAAATGTGAACCCAGTTGTTGTGCAGGCCTGCTTCCTCTCTCCCTCATTCTCTCTATCCTACACCCTGGTTCTATACCCAGATCTTTTCCCTGAATTTGGCTTTTTGAAGTAGAGGTTCTCAGCCTGTGGGTCACAACCCCTTTGGGGATTAAACAACCCTTACACAGTAGTCACCTAACACCATCCTCTATATCAGATATTTACAATGTGACTGATAACAGTATCAAAATTAAGGTTATGAAGTAGCAACAAAAAATAATTTTATGGCTAGGAGTCACCATAAGAACTGCATTAAAAGGTCACAGCGTTAAGGTTGACAACCACTGGTTTAAAAGACCTAGTTACAGAGATACTCCAACAGCCATGAGCCCATTTAGCATTCCTTTTGGCTTTGAAATACTACTCCCAACAAGAAGAAAGTCCTTAGGGAAATGGCTGATTCCAAGGCTGAAGCAAGAAAATGACAAGATGATCCCATGGTATCTTTTACCAAAAAGAAAAGTATAGCAGTCATAAAATAGCATTATCTACTCACATGCACTGTATCATACGTTTAAAGCCAATATAGTTATAGAAAATTAAGGGAATTTTGAGTGATGAACACATAAGACCATTCTTACTATTTCTGCAAGCTTTCTGAGGCTTTCAAATTACTTGAAGCTTTTTTTTCCCCAAGACAGGGTTTCTCTGTGTAACAGCCCTAGTTGTCCTGGAACTCATGCTGTAGACCAAGTTGGCCTCAAACTCACAGAGATCTGCCTGCCTTTGCCTCCCGAGTGCTGGGATTAAAGGTGTGTGCCACCACCACCCGGCTTACTTGAGGCATTTTTGAAGCTATGTTTTTAATTGAAATAAAATACCACTTTTCTCCCTTGGACCCCTCCAGTTACCCCCCTCAAGCCTCTTCAATGTTCCCCCACACTGTTCAAGTTTATAACACTATTATTATTATTATTATTATTGAGTCTATGTGTATACAACTTGCTGTGTCTATTTTTGTTGCATGTTTGCATATGGTTTCAGGGCTGACCACTTTGGATTGAAAACCAAAAGGGCACTCATGCCTGGGAGAGGCTAACTCTCCTCCCGGTGGTTATCAGTTGCCTATAGTTCTTGTCTAGGAGTGGGACCCCACAAAACTTTCTCCCTTCCATGTTAACATGCTCACTGCAATTGCCACGGTTCTGGTCTTGTTTACGCAGCCATTTTTGGAGAGACTGTTTCACAGCAGAACTCCTCGTATTCTGGCTCTTAAGAATCATTCTGTTCCCTCTTCTATGCATAGCGACTGGTGGTGACAGTTCAGAGGGGGCGTGAAGGCTAGCATGGGATGAATGGCCTCTAGTGGCAAATCTGGACTCTGACTAGAGCTGGTTAGTAAGTAAGCAGTGGCAGGTGTTCTAGTCTTACCCTACATGCTGCAGAAGCCAGTGTTTTATAATAGTAATGGAGGGTTACCCTCCCCCAGAATAAAATCTTACAGAAGAATACTAACTAATGAATGTACAGGAATAAATGAACTAGAAAACCGCCATCTGATAACAGTAAATTAAAAATTGGGAAAATTTCAATAGATTCTAAAACTAGTGAGTAAAAGTAAAATAGAAATATGGTTTTTACATACTCCAAGTACCTCCTCACGAAGTAGCGGGGGCTAGAGAGAAGGCTCGGTATTAAGAGCATGTGCAGTTCTTGCAGAAGGTAAGGGCTCTGTTCCCAACACCCACATGGCAGCTCACAACATACTCACTAATGATGAAAAGGAAAAACCGAGAAACAGCAGAGATTCTCTTTAAACAAGTGGTCAGCGCTAACATCACCAACGACCACATCAAGTACATAACCACCTAAAAGATTTGAAAACACAGCAACATTTCTGTGATATCAGCCAAAAATACCAGCAGGTTCTAACCAACAGGAAACACTAGAAAAACCCAAGTTCAGAGATAACAAGTTGTAATCTTCAAAACTCTGGAGAGCAGGAAGGTCAAAAGAAAGGCTTCTCAGGGCTGTTCCAGATGGAAAGACTTAGAGGGGCATGAAAATTAGATGAAATGCTTGATACTAGATCACCATCACTTTGAATCAAGATTACTTGGACAATATTTGAAGGGGGTCTCTATGTAAAGAGTGTACAAAAGTTATTTTCAATTGTTTCAAAATAAAAGAAAGGCCTTTAAAGTGGGTTATGGCAGGCATGTTCTCGGCTCAGACTTTAGACAAGCTATTTCCCTCCAGAGGACTCACATTGTATTGTATTACCCAGCCAGATTTCTACTTTTCAAGATTTTACTTTCTAAACTTTAAACACGTGTTTCTTGTCCTGGTTCTTCTTTCCCCTTACCTTATATACCAACTACTATAATATGGCTCCCATATTATATAAAAAGTAAACTGGCGGGAAGGGAATGTTGATGTTTTGGTCATCGCAACAATTCCAAGACGCAATTTCACAGTTAAGCTGGGGTGGAAGGAATAAATAGTAACTCATATTCTTGGGATATAAAATTAACACTCAATCACAAAATAGGTTCACTTTTTCAATAAAATGCAATGCACTTTATTGAAATGCTTATTATGCATTTTTGCATAATAATTTTGCATAATGCAGGTAAACTAACCCCACTGATGCTCTTGCTCTGGTATATCTTTTCTACAAAAATCTACAACAGGAATGAATGACCTAATAGTCTTGTTCCAAGGAGCTTAGTGAGTAAGCCTACTTCCATGAGAAAGCTAGTACTGAAGCCAGCTAACACAGCGAGAGAATACCAGCACCATATAAAATTCAGTATTAAAACACCAAATATGGCTAGGCATAGTAGTGCATTCCAGCTACTAGAAGGTTGAGGGAAAAAAATTAATGAGTTCTTGAATCCAAATAAAGTTTTAAAAAGGAAACAGGGTATGGTGGTACACCCTGTAATACCGGAAGGAGAGTCAAGAAGATTCAAGGCCAGCCTAGGCTACATAGAGAATTTCAAGGCTAGACTGGGCTACATGAAAGTATACTAAAAACAATGAGTTGTGCAGAGAATGCAGCTCTGCGGCTTGGCTGGCATGTCTGAATCCCTGGGTTCAATTCCCAGCACTAAAAAAAAAAGATAAAATAAACAAGAATTAATTACATCAGACTTGATTACAAAATACAAGTACATGCAGGTAGAAATTCCTCGACAGAAAATAGGATAACATAGAATTTGCTAGGGAATGAAAGTGGTGTGAACCAAGAGATATGTATAAATAAGGTTTATATATTTTATTATCATATTGCCTGGGAAAACTACCAAAGTTATAATTAAAATAACCACAATGGCTTCAATTAGTTTTAGTATTATAACTAAATAATCTATATTTAATGCAGGGAGAATCCAAAAATCTGAAAATGCTATGGCTTCTATTGGCTTCTATACACAAAGTAAAGCGTTCAAATCAGTAGCTTTATTTCACAAATGCTCATTTCTCATGGTCTGCCAAGTAATAATGCTGGCTTTCATGTGCATAACTGTCAGAATCACAATAGAAAAAATATCATAAGCCAGGTAAGGGGGTGCACACCTGTAGACATAGTTACCCAAGAATCTGAGACAGAAGAATCCATTTAGCACATGAGTTCAAGGTCAGTTTGGGCAGCAGCACAATAAAATGGGGATGAGGTGGTAACAACTCTAAAGCAAAACAACTTTTAAAATATAAAAAATTTGTAAAATTCTGTATTTTTAAGAGTATAAGAATTTGAAAATCAAAATAACAAGTTTAAAGAAGTCAATAAAATAAAAAAGATGCATAATAAGCAAGACTGTGAGGGAGGGTATAAAATAATCATAAATAATAATCCCAAGCACAATAAGGAAATACACACACACAACTTTCAAAAAGTAAAGTCTAAAATGGTAAATTAAACCCCAATAATTACATGTGTTATGAATAGAAAAAGTAACCAATTAAAATAAGCGCAAACATCAAACAAAGCAGACTTTAAGGAAATAGATAAAAGAAAATGTCATAATGACTCTACATTTGAAGATGCTAAATACAGCTCCTAAATACATATGAGCAGAATTGATAGAAGCAAAGAAAAACAAACAAACAAAAAAACCTAATAAATGACAAACAAATGCAATAAACCTTTCCCGGCCAAAGAAACAGTAGACAAAAAGAGCAAATGTAAGACAGTAAAAAACATCAACAAACTTGATCTTCAAAAACTGTTAAACATATTTTAAGATTTAGTTTTCTTATTTATGAGTGTGTGTGCTAGTGTGTGTTGAGTACATGGCATCTTTGTGGGGGTGCCTACAAAGGCCAGAAGTCTTTGTAGGGTTCATGGGAGCCCCTAGAGCAGGTTATAGGTAGTTATAAGCTGCCTGACATTGGTGCTGGAATCTGAAAAGTACTCTTAACCATTGAACCATCTCTTCAGCCAAAATATATGGGGTTTTGTTGTTGTTTTGTTTTTTTAAAAAGGTTTATTTATTAATTATGTATACAGCATCTGCCTATGTGTATCCCTGAAGGCCAGAAGAGGGCACCAGATCTTATTACAGATGGTTGTGAGCCACCATGTGGTTGCTGGGAATTGAACTCAGGACCTCTGGAAGAACAGTAAGTGCTCTTATCCCCTGACCCCATCTCTCAGCCCTGTTTTGTTTTATTTTTTGAGACAGTCTCACTATTTAGCCTTGGCTGGCCTAGAACTTGCCCTGTAGGCCAGAGTGCTCAACCTTAGAGATCTGCCTGCCTCTACCTCTGTACTGGAAGTAAAATTACTCAGATTAAAAGCAACAGCTACCATACCTTGCCTTCCAGGTATACTTTTTTTTTTAATTTCATAGAACATGTACAAAAGTAACTGGAGAAATGGCTCAGTAGTTAAGAGAACTTGGTACTCTTGCAGAGGACCTGATTTCAGTTCCATGTCTGGCAGTTTCATTACCTCCTGTAACTCCAGCTCCAAGGGATTCAACACACTCCTCTAGCCTCTGAGGGTATGTACACACATACACACACACACACACACACACACACACACACACACACACATGCACAGACACGCACGTGTACACACAGCATAGACACATAAATACACACAGAGACAATCTTAAAAAAAAAAAGAAAGAACTCAGTACAGAAAATGATCACACACTGAGCCATAAGTTTCAAATTTTAAAGGACTAGATACATAGTTTCCTTATAAAAGCAAAATGGAGCAAAAACAGTAGTGACGAACTGATTCTCTTACCTACATCATGTACTTTTACACACAGCACAACCCCAAGTTCAATGCTCTGTAACACAACACTCAGACTTGCACTAATCTTTTAACATACCTGGAACGAATGACATGCAGTTTTAGCTGCTAGTTTATCCAAGGTTAATAATGCCATGTCTTTTGCCAGAATTGATAAAATGCTTCACTTAATTTTTACCCCCAGCACAAGCTTTGACAAATCCAACAATATGGATGAATTGAGGGGAAAAAAACTATGCAAAATTGCACAAAAATATATGCTTTTAGAGTGTAGGTTTTAATTTCTAAGAAATTCTAAAAAAAAAAAAAACACTTTATTATGTCAGAAAAGATTGTTAGAGAACATGGGAGATTAGACTCACTGTAAAAGGTAATCAGGAAAACTTTTTAAAGTGAGAAAAGCATTGTATATCTTGGTTGTGCTGGTTAATTAATTAATTAATAGAAAAAAAGGTATATTGCTGAATGAATAAAGCATTATGACACATTAAAAAAGCAAAACTGGCCACAAAAACCTTTGCATTTCACTTTGCAACAGTGAATGTCTCTCATCTAATATCTCCTTACAGTAACTATGATTTATGTGCTATTCATATGTTCTATAAAGAAAGCAATTCCACCTTTGCATGTACTCCCTTTCCTGTTAGCATTACTCACTCAAACACAATATTTTTATTAAATTATTAAATGCACTGAAAATACTATTATGAATGATATAAAATTTTATTTACTGTAAAGTACATTTGTGGGAACCAACACATTATAATTTCCAACATACCACATATCATACTTACATGTGTAAAATGAGGTCTAATATCTGCTATACTTTACATACCATCAAATCTATTAAGCTTAAAAGAATACAGGTGGCAAATATCATTCATTTTCCTTTCCAAGGTTCCTTATAACAAATCACTGTTGAAATTAGCAGCATTCAGACAACTCATAAAACATTACCAAGGAGTGGGAAAACTCAACACACATTGAACAGAATAAGAGATAAAACTGATTGTGAAATGACAAGATACCACACAAATAATGATTAAGAACATTAAAGGAATAACTATATTCCTTACATATGTAAAAGACATGGAACAAAAAGAGTAAGCCAAGTGGTGTTAATTCCAGCTCTTGGGAGGTATAGGCAGGGGGATCTCTGAGTTCGAGGCCAGCCTGGTCTTCAGAGAGAGTTCTGGGACAGTCAGAGCTACGTAGAGAATTGTCTCAAAAGACAAGCAAAAAGAGTAATGCAAATGGATGACTCAAAATAAACTAGACACAAAGGCAAATACTGAATGAGTCCATGTGAACAATTTGCAGAGAAGTTTAGCAAAGGTTACAGTGCAGATAGGGAGTTGCTGCTTAAAGGTACTTCTATTTTAAGTAATGAAAATTTAAAAATAGATCATGCTGATGGCTGCACAGCATGAATATGTGTTGTGCCACTGAATTGCACATTTAAAGTGACAGAAATGGAAAATTCTATGTCATGTGCATCTGATCACAATACATTTTTTAAGTTCAAGAAACACTTAGAATGTCCAACACAAATATGTAATGCAGGGTACAGGATACAGATCAAAATGTTAGAGACAAAAAAATACCATGTGTGAGACACACAGTACACTAGATGTGACTAAAAGAAGACTAGAGACTGGAAAAGACAAGGGAACCTATCACAGAGCAGCAAACAGAAGGAACCAGAGCTGAAGCACCATCTCTCAGTAATGTGCCAATTTGATCCCCACAAAGGAAGAGGAGAGTGGCACCTGCTGCTTGTTCTCCACACCTTTTAGGTAAGGTGTTTTCTTTTGGTGCAATCATGCAAATCTACCCAAAATAGGGCACTGGAGACCCAAGAATGGGCACTGTTCAAAAAAGAATGCTCCAAAAATATTATGGCAAAACCAGAAATTACCTGCATGCTTATGAGAACCTAACAAGCCAATGTAATGTTCACATTGAGCATAATAAGCCCTCCAAGAGTTGACAGCTAAGTATGAAGGAAAATGGCCAGAAAAAGGGAGAAGCAAGATACAGGAACCAAGCTGGGTGGTGGTGGTACACGCCTTAAATCCCAGCACTCAAGAGGCAAAGGCAGGCAGATCTCTGTGAGTCCGAGGACAGCCTGGTCTACAGAACAAGTTCCAGGGCAGTAAGAACTACACAGAGAAATCCTGTCTCAAAAAACAAAAACAAAAGAACCTGAATCTAAACAAAATATCTGTCTGCTCTGTCCAGAGAAACACACTTAACTTTTCCTAAATGTATGGGATGGGAAATTTATCGTTTAAGTATTTTAGGTTAAGGAGTCCATTAAGACACGCATTTTAGAATAAGTACTTTATCTGGTGAATAGAAAACTGTAGGACTACAAAAATTGGAGCAATGACCATTGAAGAAAATGATACAGAAATGGTAGGACAGTCATTTGAGCAGGAAAGGAGCAAGCAGGGCAGCAAGAGAGAAACATGAACTATGATTAGGAGGTGCACTAGCAGGACTGACTTCTGGCTTGACCCAGGAGAAATGAATAAAACAGAAGTCATCAACACATAAACGATCAAGCTCCTGCAAATACACAGATCTGAGATAAGTTATAGAAGTAATCACAGTTTCTTTCTAAGGGCATTCAATTACTTATTTTGTTTGCGAGACATTTGGGCATCATTAACAAAATTAGAAATGAGAACTAAGAGAAATTAAAGTCAATGAGTTTGTCAGCTAGAAAGAAAGAGAGATCCAAAGCACAGTTGAGGAATCTTTCTGATGATAGGCAGAGCATCATGTGAAACAGAAGGAAAGGAAGAGCAAATGGTACTAAGAAGATAAACCAGTGTGTCAAGAAACAGGAAATTTAAGTGCTCTCTCTCTTCTTGATGACTTCTATTTTCCAGGAAACAGGAACATCATCTGCAGAGGAGACTTTGTTTCTAAATTGAAAGAAAGTCCTAACAAGAAAGAATTACCCTAGAGCCTTGACAGTCTCAGGGACTGGAGTCCAAGAGTCTCAGTGTTGCTAATCCAGTTAGTTGTCTGACTGTTCTCCATCACTACTCAACAAACACCTTTTGTGTAGAGCTGAGACAAACTGAGCTGGAACCTATACTGAGCCAGATGTATATAGTAGAGATTCACTGGTGCAAAGAAACAAGAGTTATAAAGAGAGATTTGAATTGATGGACACTGCACTCTTGCCTTCTAGTGAGGGAAGCATTTAGGGGTGCTCAGGCCTTACATCTCAGAAGTCTGAACAGTAAGTTAGTGAAAGAATAAAGAAGCTTAGAGCAGGGCTGGGAGCGTGATCTAAAACAGCAAAGTGGATTTCAGGTAATGGTGAGATCCAGAACAGATCATGGATTCAGTGAGTGAATTAAGTAAAGAGAAAGACAGTGAGGGGTGATGGAATTAGGAGACAAAACTGAGTACTCTGTCCACATTACCACTAAGTTCATACTAAAGAGCAGTGCCAAACGCTTATGGCAAGCCTGTGAGCCAGATGCCTACACCTTTAACAAATAAAATACAGACAAGAAAGTCACCAACAAGTGATAGCCATGAGGAGAGGTACCAGATGTACGGCCCAGGTACATCAATCAGACCGAGTAGGAATTCCAAGAGAAAGATATCAAGGATGCTGCAATGAAACATGGAAAGAAGGAACATATACACACACTGAGAGGAGAAGCTGCAAGTTCTGCAAGAGGGCGCTCCCGTAAGAAAAGCACAGGTGCTTATGGCAACGGGAAAGGAGATATTTGGGAAAGAATTTAAAGACACAAGCAAGTGTATCAACCCCAGAACAAGGAGAAAAGACTTTATTTTGGAAGGAAGAACAGTGAGAGAAAAGACTAACCACAGAAGAGTCTTATATACCTGATCTAGCCTTGTCCCATAGTCACATTGATGAATATCTTGATCATCACCATAGAAATTTCATCGGATCGATGGAGATAGAGACAGAGACCCACATTCACATCAGAGCAATGGACTGAGCTCCCAAGGTCCAGTCGAAGAGCAGAAGGTGGGAGAAGATGAGCAAGGAAGTCAGGACCGGGAGAGGCTGGTCCACCAACCGAGACAGTGTGCCTGATCTAATGGGAGCTCACCAAATCCAGCTGGACCAGGACTGAATGAGCATATGATCAAACCAGAATC